>JAFLJL010014081.1:0-7500 GCA_018398815.1 Conus ventricosus | reverse complement strand
CAGCTGGGATGAGAAGATTACGTGTGTGACCGTTCTTGATTACCCCGCCACATGGGCAGCCACACTCCGACTTCAGGGATTTTGGAGACTGATAATGTTATTGCAGGGGCTTGTCACGACTGAAGACAATCCAAAGGCTGTGTCCAGAGGGTCCCAACACCCAGGCAGCCGCAGCACCTTTCCACCGCACCGGCGCCGACCAGCAAGCAGTTCTCGTCTGTTACTGGTCACAGCAATACAGATACAGACGCTCCCTAGCGAATAACTTGTCAGCCACTCGGTGACCCACCGTTCAGTTGAGTGGTTTTTATCTAAGCGTCTCTCCATCATAGACGATATTAGATGAAGAAACCAGCCGTTTACTTTCCCTGAATTATTCTCACGTGCATCCGCAAAAGAAAAAAGAAAAAAGAAAGAAAGAAGAAAAAGAAAGTGATGATACAGAATCTCTAACATTCCCAGTTAAGTCCTTAAAACAAGTGAGATACTTCAACTGCAATATCACTAAAGCATGGATCATACGATTCATGCTAACTTTGTGAATATTGATACCTTTTTCCTCACACCATCCTTCCACACACGACACCATATTAAGATACGGAGAGAAATGCGCCTTAATAAGTCCCCTCCCGGCACCGGCAAACATCAGGAGAAAATTGGGGTTGCAATGAATGATAAAGTTTTGGGGAGATTTGTGAACACGGGGACGCAAATCTTTCAAGACACCGACAATGAAGCACGGCAGGCCGTTTTGTTTGATTTTTTCTGTGACGGCTTCTCTCTCTCTCCTCTTTCTCTCTCTCTCTCAACTCCCCTCTCGCTCTCTCTCATCTTCTCTCTGTCTGTCCTGTCTGTCTGGTTCTGTCTGACTGTGTGAGTGAGTGATGAGGGTGTGTGTATGAGAGAGAGAGAGAGAGAGAGAGAGAGAAGAGAGAGAGAGAAGAGAGAGAAGAGAGAGAGAGAGAGTGGGGAGGAAAAATGGAAATAGTTTTTATTGTTTTGACCTCCTGTTCTCAATAAAGCTAGAAAGAAATGACAATCACACAACATGCACTCTCAATCTTCATATAAACGGTGCAAAACAACACAAACGATGTACAGATAGGATTACAAACAGGAATCGACAGACAAACTTACCAGACAAGACAGAAGGAATGACTGAATTGGCACGTTCTATGTTTTTTAGAAATGTAAAGATACACGTTTTTCTTTATTCTATATTTTTTTTTCCTTCCATCTGTGACAAGTGTCCGTTCACATGACGTTTTTCTTAAACAGATTCTTGTAACCCACATACAAAACCCCAAGTATAAAGAGTAACATCCTTGTTTGTAAACAATGGTAAAACCTTTATGTTATTTTCTTGTTATACCGCCTACTCTCAGCGCCTTTCTTTATGTTCTTTTTAAATTCCCCTCTCTCCTCTCCTCTCTCTCTCTCTTCTCTCTCTCTCTCTCTGTGTGTGTGTGTGTTGTGTGTGTGTGTGTGTGTGGTGTGTGTCGTGGGCGAGTACAATATGGAAAAGATTCCGACTTGTTTTCGATCCTCGTAAAGATTTTGGTTAGGGAACACCCCCTCCTCCCTTCCCACCTCACATCACTTCTCTCTCTCTCTCTCTCTCTCTCCTCTCTCTCTCTCACTCTCTGCCTGTTGTGGTATGGTTCAGTCCCAGTGTAGGTAATACAACTTTTATTTTCAATTTTTTTTTTTAACGTATGCTTCGCACGGCACAATGATAGAGAACAGTGCTGATAGACGGCAGGTGAACCAGTGAAACACTCAAATACAGTACAGTGCAGGGTTTGACTTGTACAGGCCACTTAGTTCGCTCCACTGTGTTCCAACCTAATTAGTTACAAATGAAAATGGACAAACACCTTAAGAATATTACATCATACAAAGTTCGATGTGGATCCGAGCTACTGTTCATAATTTGCGCTGCAAACATCTGCTGAACGTGATCTTTTTGTCCATTAATCAAACGTACACCTGAAACAAGTCCATTTTGTATTTTGTTGTCCTGCTTTGAATGATCTAAGAAGAAAGCAATTGAAGTAACCAGTGACAGCCTTCATGATTTAGATTACATTGCATATGTCAATCTAACCGTTGAAAATATCGTCAAGCAGTTGCTGTTTATTCATCTGTAAATTTCCTCCATAACTCTGTTCATATTTTTCTTTCCTTTTGCCCATGTCATGTTTTTATTGTAAAATTGCTGTGCCTGTGAGTTTTTGTTAACCTACCCACATCAAAAGGGGCCACGCCTTGTTGTCTAAACTCCATCGATCTCCTCTGTCTCTGTTGAGGTGAAGTGGGGGGGGGGGGGGGGCAAGGAAGGAGGGAGAAGCTGTCGAATGAGATTGGGAGTTGGCGGAGGAGAAGGGAGTGAGGTGAGCATTGATTGTACTAGTATAGTTCAAACGATGCCTCCTTTCTAAAAGGCTAAATTGCTGAATGAACAATAAAGTATTTGTCATTGTCTCTGTCTCTGTATCTCCCTTGTCTTTCTCTCTGTCCTACTCTGTATCTCTGTCTCTGCCTCTCTCTCTCTGCCTCTCTGTACAGTCCCCCCCTGTCTGTCTGTCGTCCTCTCTCTCTCTCTCTCTGCTCTCTCTCTCTCTCTCTCTCTCTCTCTCTCTGTCCTCCCTCGCCTTCCCTCCCACCTCTATCGCTCACAACCCCCCCTCACCTTCCCGCCCTTCCCGGGCGGACTCATATGATACAGCTTTTCGACTATTTTTTCGAGCCTTGTTAAAGATTGTGTACTCTCTCTCTCTCTCTTTCTACTCTCTCCTCTCTCCTCTTCCTCTCCTCTCCTCTCTCTCTCTCCACTCCGTGCTTCCACACCCCCCACTCCCCCACACGGCCCCACCCCGTTTATCCACAACCACCGCTCATCCCCCCACTTTCCATCTCTGTAATCCCCCTTACCCTGTCTCAGCAAGCGAACGTTTTGAAGGTGAAGGACACAGGAGATGATTGAAGCAGGTGGCATCAGGGAATCAACAAGACAGGGAAGAAAGAATCAACGAGGATAAGAAAGAGGACCAGGAATCGTTCTGGAATTGAACAGAGAGAGAAGAGTCACCGAACCGAGCAGAAGTCCTGGTGTCAAGCGGAATCTGCTTCGTTATCAGAGACGTGGTGTTCTGAGTGCATTGGATACAAGATCTCAGAGATGGTGCATGCCAATCAGTGTTGGATATCGGATGTATTCCTCCCTACGATCCGTACGTTATCACGCGAGTTGTTTTGTTTTTGGTTTTGTTTGTTTGTGTTTTATGGATTTGGACATTGTCCGTTATGTATCGTTTAGGCAGAAGATTGATTCATTGTGTGTGTGTCTGTTCTGTCGGTCTGTCCCTGTCCTGGTCCTGTCTGTCTCTGTCTGGTGTGTGTGTGTTTGTGTGTGTGTTGTGTGTGTGTCTGTCTTCAGTCTGTCTTCTTCTGTCTGTCTGTCTGTCTCTCTCTCTCTCTCTCTCTCTCTCTCTCGTCTCCATCCTTCCCCCTTCTCTCTTCCTTTTTCTTTTCATCTCACCCCCCCCCCCTCCTCTCTCTCTCCTCTCCCGTCCCTCCCACTCCCCCTCCGCCTCTCTCTGCCCCCTCTCTCCTCGCTCCTCTCTTTCCCTCACCCCTCCTCCTCCTCCTCCACCTCTCGCCCCCTCTCATCGCTCCTCCCCCCCACCCCCCACCCCCTCCCCTGAGCAGTGTGCAGCTTGGCGGGGTACAAGGCGTGGGCACTGGCATCACTTCCAGCCACACTATTGCTCTTGGCTCGGGATGTTGTTCTATCATTTGCCCAACAGTCTGCCGGCTGTTCCCGGCACCACCGCCACTTGCCAATTACACCTTTACCCCTTCCCCCTCCCCTCCAGCTCCCACTCTCCTCCCCCTTTACCCCGACCACCATCTTCCGTTACGTTCAGCCGCCCCACCCCCCCCCCCCCCCACGACCCCTACCTCTACCCATCCGCCCATCCGCATCCGGGTCTTTTTGTTGTTTTTTGTGTTTTTCTATTTTTATTTTTGAAAATAGTTGTTCGCTGGTTTTTAGAATCTGTTTTCATTCTGCTTTGGATTTTCTGAAAAACGACTATTTAAAAAAAAAATACTAAAACAAATGATGCTACTGCGTTAGTCTATTTCGTCTGCTTTGGATTTTCACTGATAACGACCTATTAAAAAAAAAAAATGGTGCTTTGGATTTTTCCTGAAAACGACTAGTGAAAAAAAATTATGTAAAGAAATGGATGCTACCTGCGTTTGTCTTTTCATCTGCCCTTTGATTTTCTGAAAACGAATTGACTTAGAAAGAACAGGAGGTAATGAATAGGAAAGAAAAGAGAGAAGAGGAACGGAAGAAATGGAGGGAATGAGAGAGAAATAAAGAGAGAGAGAAGAAGGGGTGGAGGTGACAAGAGGGAGAGGTAGGGAAGGAAGGAGGGGTAAAGAGAGTGGGAGTAGTGAATAAGAGAGGGGGGGGGTGAGGGTGACATGGAGGGAAGGGAGGAAGGTAGGAAGGTAAAGAGAGGGAAGGGAGTTAGGAAGTAGAGAGAAGAAGAAGGGGGGGGGAGGGGACCATGAGGGAGAGGAGGAAGAAGGAGGGTAACGAGAGGGAGGAGTTGAAAGTAGAGAGAAGAGGGGGGAGGTGACATGAGGAGAGGGAGAAGAAGAGGGTTACAAGGAGGAGTAGGATGTAGAGATGAAAGAGAAGGGGGTGAGGGTGACATGGAGGAGAGGGAGGGAAGAAAGGGGTAAAGAAGGGAGAGTAGGGAAGTAGAGAGAGGGGGGGGGAGGTGACTTGAGGAGAGGAGAAGGAAGAGTAAAAGAGGGAGTAGGGATAAGTTAAAGGTTTCATGGAGGGAGAAGGAAGAAGGAGTAAAGAAGGAGTAGTAGGAAAGTAGAGAGAGTAGAGGGAGGGGTGACATGAGGGAGAGTGATTGTAAGGATTTTGATGAGTTTGATGATTTTGTGAGGTCATGGTGTAGATATTAGTGGGATTTTGTGAGTAGAAGGTGAAGAGAGGGGGAGTGAAATGTGATGAGTAGTTAGGTTTTTTGGAGTTGGATGTTGTGTGTTAGTGGGGGTAAAGTATTTTTTAGGGTTTGGTTTTGTGTTGTGGTTGGTTTGTAGAAGATGGGGTGGGATATGTTTGGTTTGTGGATTTTGTTGTTTGTTTGTTGTGGTGTAAGTTTGTGGTGGGTTTTAATTTTTGTTGTTTTTGTGGGTGGTATGTTTTGTTTTGTATTGTGTGTGTGTTTTTTTTGTGTTATTGTTTTTTGGTTTTTTTTGGGTTGGTTTTGGGTGGTATGTTTTGGTTGTTTTGTTTTGTTTGTTTTTTGGGGTATGTGTTTGGTTTTGTGTTTTGTGTGTTTGTTTGTTGTATGTTGTGTATGGTGTTTATGTTTGTTTTGTTTGGTTTTGTTTTGTGGTATGTTTTTTTTTGGTTTTTAGTTTGTTTTGTTTGTGTAGTTTTTTTTTGTTTTTTTGTTTGTTTTGTTGTGGTATGTTTTTTTTTGTTTGTTTGTGTGTGTATTTTTTTGTGTAAGGTATGTTTGTTTTTTTGTTTTTGTTAGTTGTTTTTGTATGTGGTATGGTTTTTGGTTGTGGTTTTTGTGTGTTTTGTTTGTTGTGTAATATGTTGTGTGGTTTTTTTTGTTTTGTGTTGTGTTTTTGTGTTTGTGTATGTTTTAGTTGTTTTTGTGTTGTTTGTTTGTGTTGTGGTGTATGTTTGTTTTTTGGGTTTTTTTGTGTTTTTTTTGTGTATGTTGTTTTTTTGTTGTTTTTTTTTTTTGGTGGTATGTTTTTTTTTGTTTTTTTGGTGTGTTTGTTTTTTTTGTATGTTGTTTTTTGTGTTTTTTTTGTTTTTTTTTGTTATTTTGTTTGTTGTGTTTTGTTTGTTTGATTTTTTTGTATTTTTTTTTTTGTTTTGTTTTGTTTTTGTGTGTGATATGGTGTTTTTTTTGTTTGTTTTGTGTTGTTGTTTTGTGGATGTTTTGTTTTTGTTTTTTGTGTTTGTTTGTTGTGGGTATGTGGTTGTTTTTTGGTTTGTTTTGTGTGTTTGTTTTTGTGTTTTGGAGTGTTTTTTATGGTTATGTTGTAGTTTGTTTTGTTGTTTAGTTTTTTTTGTGGTTTTATGAAGTTTAGTATTTTGTGTGTTATTGAGTTTGTTTAGTGGTTTTTTTTTTTTTATTTAAGGGAGGGAATTGTGTTATAGTAGGAATTAGAGAGTGAATAGTGAAGAGAGAGATGGTGATACATGGAGAAGGGAGGGAAGGAAGGAGTAAAGAGAAGGAGAGATAGGAATAAGAGAGAGAGAGAGAGGGGGAGGGTGACATGGGGGAGAGGGAGAAGAAGGAGGGTAAAGAGAAGGGAGAGGAAGTAGAGAAGGGGGGTGAGGGTGACATGGAAGGGAAGAGGGAAGAAGGAGGGGTAAAGAGAGGATAGGAAATAGAGAGAAGAAGAGAAAGGTGTGTAAGAAATGTTTATAATTTACTGTGACTGTCTCACAAAGAACAAGACAGAGAGATTACAATGAATTGCTGCCGTGTCTGAGTGTCTACTCTCCTCTCTCTCTCTCTCTCTCTCTCTCATCCCTCACTCTCACGTCTCATCTCTCCTCTCCCCCTCTATCTCTCTCTGTCTCTCTCTCTCTCTCTCTCTCTCACTCCTCCTCCTCCTTCCCTCCTCTCCCGCCGCCTCCCTCCCCCTCTCTCTCGCACTCCTCACACTCACTCACACACACGCACGCACAGCACGCACGCACGCACGCACATGCACGCACAACACACACACACACACACCACCACACACACACACACACACACACACACACTTTCGTGCAGTGCAGGCCTGAATGGTGTTGATGTATGCATCTTTCATTTACACACACGCGCCCGCGCGCGCGCACACGCACGCACGGACGCATGCACGCACGCATGCTTGCACGCCCTTCGCATTCGTAAAAGAGAAGAGAGAGAGAGAGAGAGAAGGAAGAGAAAGTAGAAGGAACATGACGATCTACAAAGTGATTCAAGGCCAAAAATGAGGCTTTAAGGAATCAGCCTCTTGGAGGTAGTGTGTGTTTTTGTTTGGGTTTCTTTATGTTCTACGCCGTGTGGGTAGCAGAAATATGTGTTGGCGACATTGTGAGAATAGTGTCCCAAATTGCATGTGTTACCCGCTATTATTGCGACACTGCCACTGATGGTATAGCAAACGTAATCATTTTCCATAAATTCCCCTCCACCCCCGCACACTTCCTTCTCCCACCTCCACCCACTGTTGTCTTACTCTCGTCTGGGTGGGAGGCAGTTCCCACTTGTTACCAGCCATGAGGCGTTGTTTAGTTGTCCGACAGACCCGCGGCGCGAACGAAATAGCATCCAAAACACAAGAGCGATTAGAAACTACCTCGCTTGTTGTGTCACTGAGGCGGGGGAGGGGGGGGGAGGGGGGGGCACTGCTTGTGTTTTGAACCGGCGCGCTGCCAGGATC
>JAFLJL010014079.1:35573-53073 GCA_018398815.1 Conus ventricosus | reverse complement strand
TCTCTTCTCTCTTTTCTTTTTTTTCCTTTCCCCTCTCTCTCTCCCTTCTCTCCCCTCTCTCTCTCTTTTCTCTTTTCCTCTCTCTCTCTGCCAAAAACGGGCATGATAAATTAGTAAATAGGTGAACGCTTTAATACCTACCGCTTTTTTAATTGGTACCCCCAAACGGAAAAATATTTCAGGGAACCCAAAATGTGAAATTCAGAAAAGCATTAACCAGCCCTCGTTTAGGGGAAATAAATTTCACAAAAATTAAAAAGTTCACAGAAAAGGTTGCTTTTACAACATGTCCTTTTTGCCCCCAGCAGAAGAAACTGAGAAATTACACTTTTTTAAGTTATCCCCATGTTATAGAAAATTTAAGGGGGAAATATTTTTTAAAAAACCATTTTAGAAAAAGGTTTCCTTACAAAAGGGAAACCTATTAAAAAAAGGGAAAATAGGGAAAATGCAGTGAAAGAATGTTTCCCTTTTATGCATTAAATACAGAAAAACCCCAAATTAAAAAAACGAAAAGAGGCTTGGTTTTGCTTTTGGGATGTCCCGCGGGAATTTAAACTTGTTATATTAAAGTTTAAATTGTGTGTGTGTGTGATATATGAGCGGTGTAGGTTTTTATATATATATGATACATAATTTTGTTTTGCATGTGAAATGTGTGTATATGTTTTTTACGGGTTTTGTGTGAGTGTGTGTGTGGGTGTGTGTGTGTGTGTGTGTGTGTGTGTGGTGTTGTGTTTTATGTAGTGTGTATGTATGTGTATGTGTGTGTACATGTGTGATGTTTGCATGGTATGTGTGTTGTACACCTGTGTGTTTTGTATGTTTTGTGTATGTATTCCCTATGAAATGTATATTATATATTTAATGTATATGTGTGTATATATATGTGTTTGGGTTTGGTGTATGTATGAAATGATGGGGGTGTGTGTGGTGTGTGTGGTGTGGTTTTGGTGGGGTGTGTGGTGGGGTGTTTTGTATGAAAATATTCCTTGGAATGTTTGTGTATAAAAAATATGAAAAAGACGAAAGCTATGTAAAATTAAAAAACATGGGTGTGGTGTGAAAAATAAATGTGATGGTAAAATATGGTTTTAAATCGGAAGGTGTTTCTGAGTATGGAAAGTAATATTTTCCCCCTGAAAGAGTGGGAAATTTGGGGGATTGGTGTGATGGTATAAAAGTTTTTATAAAAGAGATGTTATATGAACCCAAAAAGTTTATATGCAAATGTATACTCAGGTTTTAAACAGGAAAAAGGATATGTAAATTTGAAAGATGGAAAATTTAAATTATATAAAAGGGGGGAACGTGAATGCAATATAATATGAAGGGGAATCCCAATTATGGAAATAAATATGTTTTGGGAAAAATTTTGGTTAATGAATGAATATGTTTGGGAAATTGTACAAAAATGAAGGGGAAATAAGAGGGGAATGGGGCTATTATAAAGGGAATGTGGAGTGGAATACTTATATGAATGTCCCAAGGTTGTAAAATTTTAACATATATATGTATTTGTGTGTATGTATGTTTTGCACATGTATGTGTTTTGTTGTATTTTAAATTTGGGGGGATTTTGATTGTGGGGGGGCTGGAGGGATTGAGTCTGATTGGATCAAGGGTGTAGTAAAATGATTTAAAAAAAACTAATAATAAGTAATTAAAGCCGAGGTTTGACCAAATTAAAGGGTTAAAAAACCGGAATAAGTGTAATTATAAACTTTAACAGTATGAAGAATGTTTGAACAAGTAATTAAACGGCGCGGAAAGGGGGGGTCATGGAGGAAACAAAATGTGGTGACGGTTTTTAAAACCTTGGGGAAAAATCTGGCCCCCGTTTGGGGGGGGGGGGGGGGGGGGGGGGGGGGGGGGGTTTAGTTAGGGAAAATGAATGGGTTTTAAATTAAAAAAGGGATGGAAATGTGCATTAAATTTTCAAAAATCAAATGTATAAGGGGAAAAATGTTTGGAGAGGAAGGTTAGAATAAAATTATCTTTCACCTTTCAAAAACTACGAAATTAAAAAAAAAGGAACATGATAAAAAATTTTACCATGGTGGTAAAATATTTCAAAAAAGATTTCAAGGAAAAAGGTAAAAAGGTCAAAAACTTAGTTCCGTAGGTCTATGCCAAAACAGCTGTAGCCCAAATTTACAACTGTCCACCAAAAAGTCCCTCTCGGGAGCTGGATTCCCTTTGTTCTCTCTCGCTTTTCCCCTTACAGTGGGGGGGGGGGGGGGCGGGGGGGGGGGGGGGGGGGGGGGTGGATTGAGGCGGCGGGGGACCGTGCCGGGGGGCCCTTTAACGATGAAAAAATGGTTTTTATATAACCCCTTTTTTTAATTTTTTAAAAATTTAAAAATAAAACATTTTACAACCAACCAAAATAAAAAAAATTTTTCCCTTTCAAAAACCCCATTCAACCTTTTTCCCTTTCCCCCCCCCCCCCCCCCCCCCCCCCCCCCCCCCCCCAACCCCCCAACACCCCCCCCCCCCCCAAACCCCCCCCCCAAAACCCCCCCCCCCCCCCCCCCAACCCGGTTAAAAACAAAAAAAAAAAAAAACGGGGCCCCCCAAAAAAAAAACCCCCCCCCCCAAAAACCCCCCCCCCTTTAAAAACCCCAAAAAAAAACCCCAAAGGGAAACCTTGGGAACCTTTTAAAAAAACAATTGGGGTGGGGTTTTGCAAAAGGGCCTTTAAAAATTTTTTTCTTTTAGGTTATTTAATTTTCCCTGGAAAAATTTTTAAAAAAATTTTAAAATACCTTATAATTTATTTCCAAAAAAAAGGGGAAAAAAACGGTTTACTAATTTAAAATTATTTTATGGTTTTTTTTTAATTTCAAAAATGCAACTTTTTTGGTTTTGTAAACCCTTTTCAATTGTCATGAAAGAAAAGTTTTTTTCAGTCTGGTAAATTTTGTTTTTTAACTATATAAAATTTATTTTTTTTTCCCTTTTTGGGTACTCAAGTGGAAAAAAGGTGATGGCCTACATTAAAGTCACGAGTTTCCGGGGGACGAGTCCCCTGCCCGCCCGGGTTTTCTGTTTCTCATGTTTTAAAAATATGTCTGGTCCCCCTCTGTCTCCCCCTTTTTTTCCCGGGGATTTCTCACAAAAATTTTAGGGGAAACCTTTTTTTGCTCAGAAAGAAAACCCGTTGTGTCAAAATCCCCGTTGGGCCCTGACTGCCCCAAATTTCCCCGGGGGCTGTATCAGACTTTCAAAAGGACATTTTGTTTATCATCCCGTAGTCATTTAAAGCTTTAAGGTTTCATTTTGTTTTTGTTTCCCCTTTAAATTTTAAAACTTTTGGGTTAATTGGGTCCCCTTTCTCTTTATGAGCGGCTTGGCCCCAAAGTGAAATTTAAACATTCTTTTCCCCTCCTTCTGTCGTCTGTCTGTCCTTTTTTTTTTTCTTTTTTTCTTTCTATGTGTTGTCGTCTGTTTTCTGCCTCTCTTAAAATATGCTCTGTTTTTCGGTTATGTCTTGTTTTTGTCATGTTCTGTTGGGCTGTTGCCCCTTTATTGTCTCTCCCCTGACCCGGGCTCTGTTGGGGTTTTGGTTGTGTGTGTGTGGTGTGTGTGTGTGTGTGTTGTGTTTTGGGGTGTGTGTGTGTGTGGAGAGAGAGGGAGAGAGAGGAGTGGGGTGTGTGTGTGTGTGTGGTGTGTGGTGGTGAGAAGGGTTGGTGTGGGGTGTGTGTGGGGGGGGGGGGGGGGGGGGGGGGGGGGGGGGCAAATACCGGGGAGACACGCGTTGCTTCCCGGGCACCCAGGCGATGTTGAATTTTACTGCTCTGATCCCCCAATCAGGCAGGGGCCCTCGCCTACGAGGCGGTTTTTTTTAAATAAGTTTATGGTCCCCTCCTTAGTAGTGGGGTCAGCATGGGCTGACCATGCTCCCCGTCTCCCTCCCGTACCCCCCACCCCTCCTTTCCCCCGGGCCTCACGCCTTTCCCCCCAAAGGTCTTTTTCTTTTTCTTTTTTCTTCTTCTTTTCTTTCACCCCCTTTTCTTCTTCTTCTTTTTTCTTCTTCTTTTCTTCTTTTTTCCCTTTTCTTTTCCCTTTTTCCCTTTCCCTTTTTATTCTTCTGCGTACGAGGCTGAAATTTGCGGACACTTTCCCCCTTTGGAAGGAAGGGATTAATCCCCCCTACCCCAAAAAAAAGGGAAATGGGGGTTTTGTGGGGGCGAGGGTTTTTTTTTTCTTCTTTATCCCCCCATTTGGAAAAATTTCCATCTTGGGGAAAAGGTTTTCAGGATGGTTTTAAAGTGTCATCCATACAACCCGGGAACCCCGGCTTTCTTCCCCAAAAATTGGTGATGGGATTTGACGTTTTTGCAAGATGTTATGCGTGCGTTTTCCCCCAAAGGAACCCCGGTTTATGTTCAATTTGAAGGGAAATGTATGGGAAAAAGGAGTCGAAAAGTTAACCGAGGGAAAAAAAACCCCTGTACCGAAAAACCCCGGGGGGATTCGAAAACCCCTTGGTTTACGAAATCCGGGCCTATCCTGAGTATTTCCGGGCCCCCCCCCCCCCTAACGACAGTCCAAATCCCCATGAAATTTTTTAATGAACGAAGACTTGGTCCCGAACCCCCAAAGGATTGACACATTAAAACGTGATTAGTCTCCCCCGTCTTGCGACGAGAGGCAGTCAAGGCGCTCCATGTGCACGGTCCCCAGCCAGTTGTGGTGCACTCCATCCCCTGTCAAAAGGGGTCTGGGGTCTCTCTTCGCCCCTGTTTGTTGCCCGTCATCTTTTGGGGTTTTTTTTGGGTGCTGGGGGGGAGGGGGGGGGGGGGGGGGGGGGGGGGGGGGGAAAGGGGTTTTTCAAAAGGCCAGGGGGGGGATAGCTTGAAAAGAAATGGAAACCATGTCGGCAAAGGGATGAAGGGGCATGTTTTATGCTCATTGATGAGGAAGAGGTGAGGATGTGAGGATGTGGGTGAGGTGATGGTGATGAGGTGTGATGAGGATGATGTGAGGAGGATGAGGAAGGGTGAGGTGGGTGAGGATTTAGGGATGGTGATGCGGCTTTAGGAGGGTGAGGATGATGATGAGGATGAGGATGGGTGATGATGATGAGGGGGATGGGATGGGTGGAAAAGGGTGATTTTGAGGTTTAGGATGAGGAGGGTGGGGATGGGTGGGATGAGGTGATGATGGGATGATTTATGGGAGAGGGATGAGGGTGGGTTTATGAGGAGGATGCTTTGATGTTCCATTCCGGGGGTAAGACTTGGGGGACCCGAGCTGTAATCCGGGGCGACGTTATCATTTTTATGCCAGGGGTTTGTCCCCAGGCCCCTGGAAAAAACATACCCCGCAGTGTTGGCCGGAAAATGTGCAGTTCTCGGGAGGTCATTTTGTGAATGAAACTGGTGTGTGGGTTTCCGTTTTATTTATTGATAACAAAAACCAAATCGGGAAGGCGCCAGTGGAGGAGAAAAATCCCCCTTAAATGCTCTGATGGGGGGAAAGAAACCCCCGATCTTAGCCCGGGTCCGGTGCCCTTAATGCTTCGCCTGGCGTGGTAAACCTTTTCTTAATCGCCTTTTTCTTTACTAATTTAACCCCAAACCCCATTAACCAAATTAATCAGATTATTTCCCAACCCAAAGCCAATTTATAGACTTTAAATAAGAAAAGTTTTTCATAAAATGTGTGCGTTGTTTGGGCAGTGCAGTTGTTTTCCCGTTGTTTTTTTAGTTAAATTTTGGGGGGGGGGGGAGTTGTCTTCTCTTTTTGTTTTTTATTAATGTGTGGGGCTGTAGAGTTGTCTTTCTTGTTGTTCTCCCTTTATTGTTTGGGGGGTGTGCGCCCTTTCTTTTCGTTTCTCCCTCGCGGGGGAAGGGGAAGGCTCCCAGTGACGATAACCAAAATTTTTTTAAACGGGGAGCCCCGGGGGCCCCCAATTGGGTGTTGGTCCGTTGGGTTCCTCTCTGTTCTGACTTCGTCTGTTTGGAAAATGGGTTTTGGCCCCTCTGCTCTGTTGGGCCGTCTCTCTCTCCCCCTTTGGTTTTAAAAAACTTTTGTTCACTTGTTGGGCTTTTGTCTGTTGTCTGTCCTCTTCTTCTCTCTCTCTCTCTCTCTCTTCTCTTCTTTCTCCTTTTCTCTTCTTTTCTTATTTTAGACCCCTCTGTGTTTTGTCTGTTGTCTGTTGTCTGTCTGGGCCATCTGTTTGTCTGTTTTCTGTCTGTCTTCCCCTTCTCTCGTCCGCCGGTCCTTAATTGTCTGTCTGTCGGGTTTCCCCTCTGCCTGTCTGCCCGTCTGGCGTTGTTGTTTGTTGTCTACCTGTTGTGTCTCTAACATGCCTCCCTTTCCCCACCTCCTTTTTTCCCCCCCACCCCCACCACACACTGCCAAACCCCCCCACATTCCACCCCCCCCACCCTTTTCCCCACATCCTCTTCTTGTAATCAAGTTTCGTCCCCCTACATCATAATGTGTCCTTCCGTGTGTCCGTGTCAATCTTGTGGAAGTACAACGGTATCCATGAGCACCGTGTGTCAATTGGCCTGCGGGTGGGTGGGTCTGGGTGGGTTGGGGGTCGGGGTCGGTGTCCCACAAGTCATCATATGCACGTGCTGTCGGTCGGCTTCTGCCCACTTCCTGGGCACCGACACTTATTGCCAAGGCACGCCCTGTCGTGCATTTCTCTAGGGGGACTTCCTGCCTCTCGTTGTCCAGCATCCCCCCCCCTCCCACCCTCAACTGCTACGTCATCATTCTCCCTCTCTCCTTATGCTCTCCTCTTCCTCTCCTCGTGCCTCCTATTCCTTTTTGTGGTCACGTTTCCACCTCTTCTTCCTTGCTCCATTTCCTTCATCGCTGATGGCGTATTTCGTCGTCCGCTCTTACCTGCTCATCTTGCTTCCTCTCTCCTCCCCCCCCCCCCTCCCTCCTCCCTCCTCCTCTTCGCTCCCCTCCCTCCTCCTCCTCCTCCTCCTCTTCTTCTTCTTCTTCCTTCTTCTTCTTTTCTTCTTTCTTCTCTTCTTCTTCGTCTCATGATCATGATCCCATCAGCAGCAGCGCATTCGTCATCGTCGTCGTCAGTCCTCCTCCTCCTCCTTCCTCGTCGTCGGCGTCTCATCATCTTCATAAGCAGCAGCAGCAGCTAGCAGCAGCAGCAGCAGCAGCAGCAGCTGCCTCGTCCTCCTCCTCCTTCTTTTCCTCCTCCTCTCCTCATCGCCATCATCATCTCATCATCTCATCTTCATCATCATCCATCAGCAGCAGCAGCAGCTGCAGCAGCAGCAGCAGCGAGCAGCAGCAGCATCGTCTCTCTCTTTCTCCTCCCGTCCTCGTCATCATCATCATCTTCATCATCAGCAGCAGCAGCAGCAGCAGCCAGCAGCAGCAGCAGCAGCTATCGTCCTCCTCTTCCTCCTCCCGCTCCTCGTCATCATCATCATCATCCATGCAGCAGCAGCAGCGCAGCAGCAGCAGCAGCAGCATCGTCCTCCTCTTCCTCCTCCCGCTCCTCGTCATCTCATTCATCATCAGTCGCACAGCAGCAGCTAGCAGCAGGCAGCAGCAGCAGGTCATTGTCACCTCCTCCTCCTCCTCCGTCGTCATCCTCCTCCTCATCTCATCTATCATCATCACGCAGCAGCAGTAGCAGGATCATCGTCATCATCGTCCTCCTCTTTCCGCCTACTTCTCCTCCTCTCCTCCTCCCTTCCTCCTCCTCCTCCTCCCTCCTCTCCCTCCTCCTCCTCATCTCATCATCATTCATCATCAGCTTCGTCATAGTCGTCGCCGCCGTCAATGTTGTCGGCACTGTCGTTGTCGTCTGTCATTTATGATTACCGCACGCTCGTTGCCTTGACCTCCAATGGATGCCGCAATATTTGCATCAGCCCTTCTGGGATCCAAAAGGAGGGAGAGAGGTGTGGAGGAGTAGGTTGGGTGGGGAGGGGGGGAAGGAAAGGGAGGAGAGAGAGGTGGGTGTATCTTTTCTGCCATGTCTGTGTGTGTTCAAATGTTGTCTGTCTGTCTGCCTGACTGCCCTTTCTCCTTCCCCCCCCCCCCCCCCTCTCTCTCTCTCTCTCTCTCTCTCTCTCTCTCTCTCTCTCTCTCTCTCCTCTCTCTCTCTCTCTCTTTCTCTCTCTATCTCTTTCTCTGACTGTCTATGTTATTACCGGTGTTTTCAAGCTAAATGATCTTTTATTCTGTTCCGTTGCCAATTGTTGAATTTAATGCTTAGCGCACACGATCTCTCATGTTTACGTAATAACGCAGCATTATATTTCGTTGGACCGTGTTCGTTGAATGTTATCGCAACATCGTATTTCTTCGGATGATTCACCACACACACACACACACACGCGCGCGCGCGCGCGCGCGCGCACGCACGCCGCACGCACTCATGCACGCACGCACTCACAAACGAACTCGCGCGTGCGCGCGCGCGCACACAGACACACACCACACACACACACACACACACACACACACACGTTTGCACGCACGCACGCACGCACGCACGCACACACACACACACACACACACACACACACACACACACACACATATTGATTGTATACCAACATTTATATAGAAATATCACATTAATACATACAAAATTAATAGAGGAGAATTTTGCACAACACTGCTCAAATATATAAACAGATATAAAGCAAAATTAAGTAATAAATCAATTGAAAATGAAACAATTGGTCGAATACAAATAATATTTCTGTTATTGTTATAGATGAACGAATAATAAATAGATAAAGAAATGAAATGGAAGGAAAATAAATTTGAAGAAAGCATAAGTTATAAGCAGTACACCGCATATTCGGTTTTGCACGCAAGATCAACTTTCATATTATTCTCTGAAATGAAAATTGTTCGTGATATTTTTTTTCATGTTTTTGGGTAAACTGTTAATGTTCCAAGTGTGCACAAATACCCCAGAGTATAACAAACTGAAATTTTATGAATATTTTCAGGTGTGGGGAAGGAATATAGCGTATTTATGTCTGTGACGATCAATTTGGAAAGTATCTGTAATCGTTTTAGGAGTATTTCCATTGATAATTTATGTATGCATTCTGATTTGTTGAAGATGAGCCTATCGTAGAACGTTGAAAATTTGTGTTGCATATAGTCCATAGAGCTAGTTGCAAAGTGAGACGACTGCAGGCGGAAATCTAAACAAATTTGAAAAATTATTGCTAAACCTCCGCCCCAAAAAACGTTGACAAATAAATAACAAGACAAAACACGACGCGTTTCGACTCTTAGGTCTTCTTCAGGCAAGATACATAACACTGAGGACAACGAAAATGAACGAGCAATCACTTCTCTTCATTCAATTCGGCGCAAGATGGGCATTGATCGCTCCTTCATTTTCGTTGTCCTGAATGTTGTGTATCTTAAGTGAAGCGGAGCTATAGCAATAATGTTTCAAGTTAGTCCTTAGAGGTTAGAGAGCTTGCTTTCAACAATACTAACTTCAATGCTCTTTTCTATATACGGTGAATCAGGTTCAGTTTGTGTCACTACAGGACCTGGTGTCCTATAAGATGATTGAAGGATAAACAGTAACTGAAAGAATATGAACAGTAAGAAAGGCCTCCAGGAATGTACAAGCAAGAAAGTTTATCATTTTAGCCAACTGAAATATTTTCTTGGAAAGACGTTTAACAGTGGACGCAGTGCATGTGGTCAGTCCCAGACAAATCCTCATCAATAATGATGAACAGTGTTGTGTGAGAGTCGACTTCGCCAATGTATTTTTAATACATACAAATGATGATTGAAATTGTAAGATCATTTCTCTTTTGTCGCGCGCATACGACCATGCACGTAACCATGTGAGCATGTGGTTTACCTGGGTCCAGTTAATGAGTATTTCAATGTCATCTTGAAGTTTATTTGTAAATTTACGGGCATCAGAAACGCTTGAGTGAATAGATGTAGAACCTCAAACATTTCTCAAATGCCTTTAAGAAAGCCAGGTTAGTCGTTTACACACACGGAGAACAAAAGGGGTCCTGACATAGATCCTGTGGTACTCCCTGTCTAACGGACATGACTTTAGATGTTTGTTTATTTACCATAACTGATTGTTTCCTATCAGGTTGAAAAGATTATACAAAATAGATACATTCTGGCGGAATTTATAGACTTCCAGAATGCCAGTAATTTTATTTTTTTTTAATTCATGCTGTACAGTAGACATTCAATAAGTTCTGTGAGTGTTGTGTGACAAATGTGTGTGTGTGTGTGTGTGTGTGTGTGTGTGTGTGTGTGTGTGTGTGTGTGTGTGTGTGTGTGTGTGTGTGTGTGTGTGTGCATGCGTGCGTGCGTGCATGTGTGCGTGTGTGTGTATGTGTGTGTATGTGTGTCTATCCACGTTAGTGATATTAGACAATGTTAGAGGGAAAGGGGGGGGGGGGGAGGGGTAGAGGTATTGAGTAATATATTCAAAGGCAACAATAAAATAAACAACTATGAGCTAACAAAGAACTATTGATCAAAACACTCAACATCGGTTCCAGTTTACAGAAAGAAAAAAATGGGACTTTGATGTAATGAAACTGCAATTTTACACATCAGTGATAAATCTGATACAACTTGATTCAGAGAACATTTAGGTAGGATTGTAGGTAAGGTTTTTAAGTGCTCACATTGAAAAAGGATGTGATTATATTTGTAATTTTTCCGCCACAAAGGCATGTTATGTTCTTACAAAACTTTGTCTTAAAAGCATTTTTTTTCAATTTGATCGTGTGTGTGTGTGTGTGTGTGTGTGTGTGTGTGTGTGGTGTGTGTGTGTGTGTGTGTGTGTGTGTGTGCGCGCGCGTGCGGGCGTGCATGAATGCTTGTGTGTGTGTGTGTGTGTGTGTGTGTGTGTGTGTGTGTGTGTGTGTGTGTGTGTGTGTGTGTGTGTTGTGTGTTGTGTGTATGTGTGTCGTGTGTCTGTGTCAGTGTCGTGTGTGTGGTGCTTGCGTGTGTGTGCTTGCGTGTGTGTGTTGTGTTGTGTGTGTGTGTGTGTGTGTGGTGTGTGTGTGTGTGTGTGTGTGTGGTGTGTGTGTGTGTGTGTGTGGTGTCGTGTGGTGCGTGTGTGTGTGTGTGTGTGTGTGCGTGTGTGTGTGTGTGTGTGTGTGTGTGTGTGTGTGTGTGTGTGTGTGTGTGTCGTGTTCCGTGTGCGTGCGTGTGTGTGTGTGTGGCTGTGTGTGTGTGTGTGTGTGTGTGTGTGTGTGTGTGTGTGTGTGTGTGTGTGTGTGTGTGTGTGAATGTATCTCAAGAGAATCCGGATCAGACGTTGATAGGGATCAGCATCACTGATCCGGAGCAAACAAACATGGATTCACCTTTGTGCGCGATTCCCCTTCCTGTCAATGTCGCCGAAATTGGTGTGGTACCACAGTTTGCGGCAGTCTGGCTGAACGAACAGAATCTGGATTCGCCCCTGATCTGGATCCGTGCCAACGATTCCCTATAACAACTAATGGGTTGACCTTTCGGCCGTTCCATAATTTCCAACCAATTTGCTGAAAATTGGTAAAGTGGGGTGTGTGTGTGTGTGTGTGTGTGTGTGGTGTGTGGTGTTGTGTGTGTGTGTGTGTTTGTGTGTGTGTGTGTGTGTGTGTGTGTGGTGTGTGTGTGTGTGCTGTGCGTGCGTGCGTGCGTGCGTGCGGATTCGTTCTCTATCCTATCCGTGACAGAGGTCTGCTGCAAAAATGGAATGGGTTCCCCCCCCCCCCCCCACCACCACCACCAAGGCCATACATATATTCTGTCCTTCCCCCTAATTTGGTGAACATCAATGGATAAGTCTTTGCGTACTAGGTCCCCATACCATTTCCCCCCTGTAGAGTTTTAGTGGAAATGGCTTCTGTAGTTTTTGAGTATTCCTGCTAATTGGAAGACCGAAAACGCGACGGACGTGGGTATAGGCAAAACATCGCTGAAGGGAATAAGAACGAAACAAGGCCAACCGAAGCTGGCCTTCCAAAAATGGACATATCTTCCATCAACAGTCCAGCGGCTGAGTCTGTCTGCAGACAAGATGAATACATAAAACGGGGGGTATTTTTTTTTTAAATTTTTTTTTATTTTTTTTTTAGGGGGAACCGAGAAACGAAGGAAAAGGGGGAGAGGGAAGAAGGGGAAAGGAAGAAGAAAAAGGGAAGAAGAAGAAGAAGAAGAAAAAGAAGAAGGAGAGGAGGAGGGAAGATAAAAGGGAGAGAGAAGAGCAAAGGGAGAGGGGAAAATAGAGAGAAGGAGGGAGAGAGAGGAAGAGGAGAGAGAGAGAGAGAATAAAAATATAAATTTCGAAAGGGGGTTTTTAACGTGTCGGGTTTTGGGCCCCCATTGCCCACTTCAGGAGGGGGGTGTGTGTGTGGGTGGTGTGTGTGTGTTGTGTGTGGTGTGTGTGTGTGTTGTGTGTTTTTTGGGGTTTTGGTGTGTGTGTGTGTATGTGTTTGTTTTTGGGTGTGTGTGGGTGTGTGTGTGTGTTTTTGGTGTGTGTGTGTTTTTGTGTGTTTTGTATCTTGCTGTTGTCTGTATGTCTGGCTGTCTCCCTGTCTCTGTCTGTCTGTCTGTCTGTCTGTCTGTCTGTCTGTCTGTCTGTCTGTGTCTGGGGTCTGTCTCTGTATCTGTTTTTACTCTCTGTTCCGTCCTGTTTTTGTCGCTGTCTCTGTTTCTCTCTCTAGTTTGTTGTCTTTTTCTGTTTTTTTTTCCCCGGCCTTCTCTATTTCTTTTCCTGTCTGGCTCCCCGTTGTCTGTCTGTCTGTTGTCTGTCTGTTGTCTGTCTTCGTCTGTTGTCGTCTGTGTCTGTGTCTGTGCCCGGGCTCTCTGTCTCTGTCTGTCTCTGTCTGTCTATCTGTCTCCCTCTGTCTCTCTGTTTTCTTCCCCCTGTCTGTCTGTCTCTGTCTGTCTGTCTGTCTCTCTCTTCCACCCACCGACACGAGATAGCAGTTGTTCCATCCAGCAAAACGGCGGGGGCGGGTTATGGACCCCCGCTTTTCTCAGGGGAATTCACAAGAATTTAGCGGGGGGGCTAAAGGATCCCCGGGGCGATGTCTCTGGAACCGGGTAAGATCAAGAAAAGCCCCCCCCCCCCCCCCCAGCCCCCCCCCCCCCTTATTGTCTTTTTTGCCGCTACCTTTTCCCCGGGCTCCTTCGTCAACCCCCTCTTAAATCTCACTTTTTTTGCCCCCGTCCTTTTCCTCAACCGTTCCCCCCACGGGTCTGTATAGCGGTGTTTGGGTCTGCTTCACACAAACACACACACACAAACCCCAAACACAACCCCCAAAACACACACACCCCAAAACAACACAACACACCACACACACCGCACGCAGCACGCATGCACGCACGCACGCACGAAGCACGCACACCCCAAAAACCCACCACACAACTGACATTTTACCAACACACCACACCACACACGCACACACCCCCAACACACCACACACCCACACACACAACACAACAACAAAACACACACACCCACACACTCACACACAACACACAAAAATACATCCAAAACTACACATTACACACACACACAAAACACCAAAACACACACACACAACACACACATGCACCCCACACACACCCCAACACACACACCCCAACCCCCAACACACACAACACCCCACACACCACACACACCTCTCTCTCTCTCTCTTTTCTCTCACTCACTCTCTCTCTCTCTCTCTCTCTCTCTTCTCTCTTTTCTTTTCTTTTCTCCTCTTCTTCTCTTTCCTTTTCCCCTTATTTTTGGGTCCCGTAACATTAACCTCGTTGCCTAAATTCTGGCTTGCCGGGGTCCGGGCAGGGCGCGGGGTGTGCTTTTGGGTTTTTGAGGGGAAGCTCCCCGGTGTTTGGGGGAAAATTGGGACACTAGGAAAACGGGGGATCCTGTCACAGTACGAAAGCTGTGTGGTCAGAGAGAGAGAGGAGAGAGAGGAAGGAGAGAAAGAGAGAGAGAGAGGAGATAGGGGGGGGGAGGAGGAGAGAGGAGAGAGAGAAGAGGGGGGGGAGAGGGGAGGGAGGATGAGAGAGGAGAGGGGGAAAAAAGAGAGAGAGAGAGGGATTTGAGAGGGGTTTTAAAGAGAGAGAGGGGAGAGAGGGGGGGAAAGGGGAAAAGAGAGAGAGAGAGAGGAGAGAGGAGGGTTGAGAGAGAGAGGGGGGGAGAGAGGGGGAAGGAGGGGGAGAGTGAGAGAGAGAGGGGGAAAGAGAGGGTGAGAGAGGGGAGAGGGAAGAGGGAGGGGAAGGGGGGAAAGAGAGAGAGAGAGGGGAGAGGGGGGGGAGGGAGAGGGAGGGGGAGAGAGGGGGTTTGATGAGAGGAGAGAGGGGGCGAGGGGGAAAGGAGAGAGAGAGGGAGAGAGAGGGGGTTGAAAAGAGAAAAGGGGGGGGGGAGAGAGAGGGGGAGAGAGAGAAGAGAGAGAGGGAGAGAGAGAGGGGGGGAGAGAAGAGAGTGTAGGGGGAGGAGAGAGAACCTTACAATTCAACAGGAGAGAGGGGGGGAGAGAGGGGAGAGAAACTTTTACAATTTCAACAGGGGAGAGAGAGAGAGAGAAGAGAGAGAGGGGGAGAGAGGAGAGAGGGGAGAGGAGAGAGGAGAGAGAACATTTACAATTCAACGGGAGGAGAGAGAGGGGGAGAGAGAGGGGGGAAGAGGGGGGAAGGAGGAGGGAGAGAGAAAAGGGGGAAAAAGAGAGGGGAGAGGGAGAGAGAACATTGAAAATTCCCCGGGGCGGGAGGGAGGGAAAGGAGAAGAGGAGAGGGGAAGGGGTGAGGGGAGGAGAGAGGAAAGAGAAGAGGGGAGAGAGAGAGAGTAGACAGACGGGACAGAAGACAAAAACGGGCAGACAGGAGCAGAGAAAAACTTTTTAAAATTTCAACAGAGAGAGGGGAGAGAGAGAGGGAGAGAGAGAGAAGAGAGAGGGGAGGGGAGGGGAGAGAGAGAGGAGAGAGAGAGGGGGGGGGAAAAGAGAGAGAGAGAGAACATTTAAAATTTTCAACAGAGAGAGGGGAGAGAGAGAGAGAGAAGAGAGAGAGAGAGAGAGGGGAGGGGGAGGGGAGGAGAGAGGAGGAGAGGAAAAGCAAAAAGGGAAAGGGGAGGGTGGGGAAGTTGAAGGGAGGGGGTGTGTTTTTCCCCCAATCACCAACCAGTGTCATCTTGTCTCAGGGTGCTGTGGGGGGTTGCCTTCAAATTGCAAAGGGGGCTTGAAGGGGTATGTTTTAAATTAGGCCTTCATAGGATGTCTTCTTTTTTTTACTAGTTTGTACGTAAAAAATTTTTGTCGTGAAACGGTTGATTAAATTTTTTTTCCCCCGGTTTAAAATGTACTGGAAGAGTTTTTTTGGGAGATACCCAGAAAGTCAAGGGTTTCCCCGGGGTGACCGCGCGTTGGGTCAGTGCATCGGGGCAACGTTCATCCTCCACCGCTCCCCCCTTTCTTTCCATTTTTCATTTCTTCCCCCGTTTTTTTTCCTTTTTTTATGTGTTTGTTTATTTCAAAGTATTTCCTTCCTTTTTTCCTTTCCCTTTTTTTTTTTTCGTTCTTTCTTTCGTTCCCTTTTTTTCTTTCGTCTTTCTTTTCTTTTTTTTTGTTTGGGTTTGTTCTTTTTTCCCTTTTGCTCTTTTCTTTCTTTTTTTCTTTTTTCGCCCTTTTTTTTTTTTCGTTGGTTCGTTCTTTCTTTCGTTCCCTTTTTTTCTTTCTTTCGTTCTTTCGTTCTTTCTTTCTTTCTTTTTTTCTTTCTTTTTTTTTCGTTGGTTGTTTTTTTCTTTTTTTTCTTTCTTTCTTTTTTTTCGTTTTTTTCGTTTTTTTCTTTTTTTTCGTTTTTTTTGTTCTTTTGTTTTTCTTTCTTTCTTTCTTTCTTTCGTTGGTTCTTTCTTTCTTTCTTTCTTTTTTTCTTTTTTCTTTTTTCGTTCTTTTTTTTCTTTTTTTCTTTTTTTTTTCGTTCTTTTTTTTTTTCTTTTTTTTCTTGGTTCTTTTTCTTTCGTTCTTTCGTTTTTTTCTTTTTTTCTTTCGTTCTTTGTTCTTTCGTTTTTTTCTTTTTTTTTTTTCGGGGGGTTTGGGTTTGTTCTTTCTTTCGTTCTTTCTTTCTTTATTCTTTCTTTTCTTTCTTTCTTTCGTTGTTTGTTCTTTTTTTCGTTCTTTTTTTTTCTTGTTCTTTTTTTTTGTTCTTTCTTTCGTTTCCCTTTTTCTTTCGTTCTTTCTTTTTTTCTTTCGTTCTTTTTTTGTTCTTTCTTTTTTTCTTTCTTTCTTTCTTTCGTTTTTTCGTTCTTTTTTTTAGTTCTTTCTTTTTTTTTTTCTTTTTTTCTTTCTTTCTTTCTTTTTTTTTCTTTCTTTCTTTTTTTCGTTGTTTGTTCTTTTTTTCGTTTTTTTTTTTTTTTTGTTCTTTTTTTCTTTTTTTTCTTTTGTTCTTTCTTTCGTTCTTTGTTCTTTCTTTCTTTCGTTCTTTCTTTCTTTCTTTCGTTCTTTCGTTCTTTCGTTCTTTCTTTCTTTTTTCTTTCTTTCTTTCTTTCTTTCGTTCTTTCTTTGTTTTTCTTTCTTTCTTTCTCTTGTTCTTTCTTTCTTTCTTTCTTTTTTTTTTTCTTTCTTTCCTTCGTTCTTTCTTTTTTTTTTTTCTTTCTTTCTTTCTTTCCTTCGTTTTTTTCGTTCTTTCTTTCTTTCTTTCTTTCCCTTTGTTTTCTTTTTTCTTTCTTTTTTTTTTCTTTCTTCTTTCTTTTTTCCCTTTGTTCTTTTTTCCTTTTGTTCTTTTTTCTTCGTTCGTTCTTTCATTTTTTATTGGCCCTTTTGTTCTTTCTTCTTTCTTTCTCTCTCTGTTTTTCTTTCTTTTTTAGCTTAGTCTGCGTCTG
Source organism: Conus ventricosus (assembly GCA_018398815.1). Taxonomy (NCBI): domain Eukaryota; kingdom Metazoa; phylum Mollusca; class Gastropoda; order Neogastropoda; family Conidae; genus Conus; species Conus ventricosus. Next base: position 36,230 of record JAFLJL010014079.1, on the reverse strand, counting down.
CGTCCTCAAGTGTTTTGGGAAAGTGGTTTGAAAACCCTGTATGGACGGGCCCCCCTACCAGAGACGCCCCTTGGTGGGGAAATTTTAAATTCAAACCCCAGTCAGCAAAAGGGAACTAGTTAATAGCTAGTCAAATTTGTAGGGTAATTAGTTTTAAACTACTTAAAATTTTTTCGCTACTTTTCTAACGATCTATTTTTGTTGTCAAATTTTCCCTTTAAACAAACGAACAAATGATAAAAAACCCGTAAAAAATAAAGCCCGCAACAAAAACGGGTTTTTTGTTTTTTTTTTTGTTTGTTTTGTTGTTGTTTTTTGTTTTTTTCCCGGGATGCAACAGTCTACATAAATCACAGCCTGTGGTTTTCCTTGAAAAACCCTTTTCTGAACGAAAACCCAACCCTGAACGAATTTAATAGACAGACAGACAAAAAAAAACAGACAGGGAAGCAGACAGAAGAAGATAGATGATTGATAGTTTGATAGTTTGATAGTTTGATAAAATAGATAGATAGATTGATTGAAAAGACGGGAAAAACAGGTAGGCAGGCAGACAGATAGATAGATTGAAGACAGGGATGTACAGGTAGATGAAGAGAAAAGATTAGATAGAAGAATAAGAAATGAAATCAAATGAATCGGGTTTACTAATTTTAT
>JAFLJL010014079.1:15573-30573 GCA_018398815.1 Conus ventricosus | reverse complement strand
TATTATTCGTTAGCTTGTTTGTTTTTATGCTTTAGGTTGTTTTGAATAACTTTGTTAACGTTTATTTGGTTTCTTACTTAGTAATCATTGTTTATTTGCAGCTTTTTTTTTTCAACAAACGCTAATTTGAGATGAAGTGTGCGTAATGTGGACGTTGGCATTATATTGCAATAGCCAGTCACATATCTTTTCTTCTCGAAAGGTGGAAGGGGGGGGGGGGGGGGGGGTTAGGGGCGGGGACAGTGGGATGGAGAAATAGTTCATCTGTCGCAGTGCCTGATTTCACACGCTAAGCAATTAGATTAGAAATTAGCTAGAAATGAAATCAATCAGCGCGCGCGCACGACACACACCACACACACACACACAACACACACCACCACACACACACCACACACACACACACACACACACACACACACACACACACACCACACACACCACACACACACACACACACACACACACACACACACACACACACACACACACACACACACAAGCACGCACGTGGGCACGCACGCACACACACACCAACACACACACACACACACACACACACACACACACACACACACACACACACACACACAACACACACACACACACACACCACACACAACACACACACACGCACACGCACACGCACACACACACACACACACATACCGCACAAATACACCGAATATGCAAGTAATTACAATTCTAGCTCTTACTGTTTCGAAACATTAAGGTCAATGGCATGTATCTTTAGGTTTTAAATCGAGAGGTTTACATCAACGTGAGCGTAACAATTTCAACAGTAACAGCTTTCCTTTGTTTCAAACTGCGTTTTAGTTCACTAAACTTGCATATGGGGGAAAAAAAAAAAAAAAAGGCAAAATCAATACTTTATCTTACTGCTGTAGTCATTTGTACAGTGAGGGTTCTACCAAAGATTTCATGCATGTAAAGGAAAAAACAGAAGAAAAAAACTGCATACCGATAAGCGGAACAAAAAATTCCATACCCACCCAACACCCCCCCCCATACAAACAAACACACACTAACTTACACACTCTCGCTCACACGGCACGCCGACACGCGCGCGACCGCTCGCACACTCAATATACACTCTACACAATCACACACACACACACACACTCACACTCACACAACCAAACACACTCACACACACTATCTCAACTCACCACACAGGCACGCAAGCACGCACGCAAGCACGCACGCACTCTACACACATCCACTCTCAACAACACACACAAACCACACTCACACACCACACTTACCATACAAAATACACCTAAATTGATTGTTATCTCAATTGTTGCATCTTAGAACTACGAAGTAATCAGTTAAAACTTTTTTTGGCAATATGTTAGAGTAATGGATGGAGAGGTTTTGGTTACATGTGTGATTACATTTCAGGGCAATAATGTTAGTGTAATGGAGAGGTTTTACGTTTACGTGAGTTGTATACATTTTCAGGGCCAATATTGATAGAGTAACTGGAGTTGTTTTTCTGTTACGTTGGAGTGTAACCTTTCAGGGCAATAATGGTAGAGTAACTGAGAGTGGTTTTACGTTAGGTGAGTGTAACATTTGCAGTGCAATATTGTTTGAGTGACTGGAGGGAGAGGTTTTTACGTTCTCGTGAGTGTAACATTTTCCAGGGCAATAATGTTAGTGTAACTTGAGTGGTTGTACGGTTTAGTGTGTGTTTGTAACATTTTCAGGGCAATAAACACTTGTTAGAGTAACTGCGAGAAGGTTTTACGGTACGGTGAGGTGTAACATTTTCAGGGCTTAATGGTGTGTATTGGAGTGGCTTTGCGGTTTACGTGAGTGAAACTTTTTCAGGGAAATAATGTTAGTGTAACTTGAGACGGTTTTACGTTACGTGTGTGTAACCATTTTCTGGGCAATATTGGTTAGAGTAATCTGGACGAGGTTTTACGTTTACGTGAGTGTTAATTTTCTGGGCTTTATTGTTATGAATAACTGGAGAGTCCGGGGGGTTTTTCGCGGTGTGGTTGTTGCACTCATGTTTTTGTTGCAACCTATAATCGAGTACGGTAGTTTCGGTGTAGTCGTGTGTTGTGTTTGTGTGGGTTGTTTGGGTATACTTTGTGCCTTTGGTTTGTGTTTCGTTTTTGAGTTTTCCTGTTCTCTTGGTGCGCTAACTTTTTACTGGGCAGCCAATAATGTTTTGTGTAATGGAGAGGTGAAAGTTCGCATGAAGAGACTTTACGAGATGAGTGAGAGAGAGATTTTACGTATAGTGAGTGTAACATTTTCTGGGCTATATAAGTCAGAGTAGAATCTGGAGAGGTTTTACGATACGTGAGTGTAACATTTTCAGGGCAATAATGTCAGAGTAACTGGCAGAGTGGTTTTTCGGTACTTGTGGTGTAACATTTTCTGCTAGGGCAATAAATGTTAGTGTAACTGGTGTGGTTTTGCGTTACGTGTCGTACAACTTTTCAGGGCTTATTGTTTAGTGTAATCTCGGAGAGGTTTTACGTTTCGTGAGTGTTACATTTTCAGGGCATTATTGTGTAGTGTAAATGAGAGGTTTTACGTTAAGTGTGTGTAACAATTTTCAGGGCAATAATGTTAGAATAACTGGAGGGTTTTGGCGTTACGTGTGTGTTACATTTTCAGGGACAATAATGTTTGAGTAACTCGTAGAGGTTTTCGTTACGTGAGTGTAACATTTTCAGGGCAATTTATGTCAGTGGACACTGGAGTAGGTTTTACGTCTTACGTGAGTGTAAACATTTTCAGGGAAATATTGTCAGAGTAACTGGAAGAGGTTTTAGTTAACTTGAGTGTAACATTTTCAGGGCATTAATGTTAGAGTTACTGGATTGGTTTTCCGCTACGTGAGTGCCACTTTTTCAACAAGTCGCTATTTAACTTTTTTACAAATTGCGTTTTATTACAAAAACATGCAATTACACCCCCTCCCCCCGCCTCCTAAAAACAACAATAACTAACAAACCAGATCCCCCCCCGCCCCCCAACTAATGAAAACAAAATAAAAATCCCCATTTGAAGTCCATGCACGTAGGCATTGTGAGCAAATACAACAATTTACATACGCGTCTGCCAGCAGAAATTACATTCATTGAAAAAGGAAAAAAAATAACTGAAATAAAAGATACAGTATAGGCAAAACAACCCCACCCCCCCCCACACACACACACACACATACACACGCACCACGGCGCGCGTGGCATCGCAGCCGCATCACCTTCCACCTCCTCGGCGGCTGGATGAATAACGCGTGCTTTGCTCATGTCTTTGTGTTTCTCCTGTGCACTTATAATCAACTTTTATCACCGCCTCGGCCCAGTGGACAGCCAGATGGGTCAATCATTGGGATCCACAGCAAACAAGCCTTTCGTGTTTGCACAGTCCACGTCGTATGCAATGAGAGTTAAAGCACAAATGCAAGATCCGTTGGGATTTATTTCCCTTCACCCTTGCGTTACCAGTGAATTCATCACAGGGTCTTGGATCGATTCGCCGTGTCTGCAGCCAATGCCAGGTCTTCTCTTTTTTCATTTGTCTAAGCACTTGATTGTTCCTTCACGATGTACTGATTTCGTAGCCTCCAAAGAAGACCTTAAAACTCGATAATAAAAATACTAATAAACAACAACATAGCATAAACATTCCACAATAATAAGATGTCTCATTGAACTTTTAACGCCCCCGGGCTTGATTGTCTAGCCACGGAGCGTGTCCTTCCATTTGCAATGAATGTGCATTTGGCTCCAGTCACTATCTCGACGGCCGAAAGTGGTTGGAGTAACAGCCTTCCGGTTGAGTGGTTGGGGGTGCGATTCTATTCGCGAGCCGTTGTATTGTTGTGCGGATTTACTGCACCTGACCGGCTCCTCTGTCCTCGGTTCGTTGTTGTGGGCTGTGTGGCTAGATTGGGACACATGATACACACGCCACACTTACACCGCTCGTTCACGCAGTAAGCGAGACGTGCACACACACACACACACACAACTCACACTCACACACACACATCACACAACAACACACACACTCACACACACACACACACACTGAGAAAGTGTGAGGCACGCATCGAGGCACACACGCAGCCGCTCGCGAGTCACGCACTAACACATACTTGAACGCGCGCGCACACACACCACACACTACTCACACACTCTCAAACACACTCACACACACACACACACCACACACACTTTCACATATGCAACAACATAACGCCGCACGCATGCACACATACGCACTAACACTAAACACACAAGAGGCACACCACGCGGGCGCACACACTCACACACTCACACTCACACACCCCCAAACAACTCTACAACAACACAACACACACAACAAAACACAAACACACACACACACACACACACACACACAAACACACACACACCACACACACACCCTGCCAGCATGTATATGTGGGCCTGTGTCAAGGAAGACTGTGTGAGCTGGTGATGACTGATGGATGACTTCCTTTACAGTACTACAAGACTGATGAGTCTGCACTTGTGTGAAATGTGTATGTTGTGAATATTCACCAACACACACACACTAACACAATCACACACACACTACTCACACACACACACACTCCACACACTCACACACGCATCATCACTCAATCACACACACTACACGCAAAACACACACACACACGCACGCACGCTCGCGCACGCAACGCACACACACACACACACACTCACACTACACTCACACAACACTATTCTCACACTACACACCACCCTCACACAACCACACACACCACACCACATACACACACAAAAACTCAACACACACACACACACACACACACAATACACACTACAACACACACTCACACACACACACACTTCACACACACACACACACACAAACACATGATTACACATACAAACTCATGCTACTCATAGATACTAAAACATGCACATAGACACTAAATTTACAAAACTATACACCACATTCAATACATACACACACCACACACCACACACACACACACCACTCAACTCACAAACACACACGCACGCACGCTCTCACGCACGCACGCACGCACGCACGCTCGCACGCACGCACGTACGCCAAGCCACGCAGCACGCACGCACGCACGCACACACACCACCACTCACACAACACACCACTACGACAGCACGGGGGAGGGGTGGGAAGGAAGAGGAGGGATGGAGGAGACAGAGAGAGAGGGTGTGTGGGAAGGGGGAGGGAGAGAGGGGCAGTGAGGGGAGAGTACAGAGAGAGAGGTGTGTGAGGAAGGGGAGGGGAGAGAAGAGGGCAGTGAGGGAGCGACATGAGAGTGAGGAGTGAGGCCCAAGGGGAAGGGAGGAGAGGGGCTGTGAGGGGAGTGGACAGAGCGATGGGAGCCGGGCACAGGAGAGAGAAAGGGATCGTGAGAGGAGGGGAGGAAGGGAAAGAGAGGGCGAGAGATGGGGAGGGATGTTAGGGGGACGGTGGGCGAAGGGGGGGGGGGGAGGGGGCGGGGGGGGGGGGGCGAGGCGATGTGTGGACTGATTAGTGTTAGAGCGAGAGAGAGGGAAGGGGAGGGAGAGAGGGGGAGGGGAAATGGAGGAAAAGAGAACTGAGAGTGAGAGTGGAGGAAGGGAGGATCAGTGGGAAGTGAGGGGGACAGGACGGAATAAGAGAGAGAGAGAGAGAGAGTGGAGGACGGATGAGAGAGGGTGGGTGAGAGGACGAGAGATGGGGAGGAGGAGCGAGGGGGATGCGGCGAGGGAGAGTGGGAGGAGACCCGGAGATTGGAGAGAGAGGGAGGGGGAGGAAAAGGAGGGAGTGAGGAATGGAGAAGTGTGAGTGGGAATGTTAAGAAGAAGAGTAAGATAAAGGAAAGATGAAGTATTAGTAGAACGAGAGTGGGAGAGCGAGAAATTATGAGATTGTGAGGTGGAGGAAGGAGCAAGATGAAGAAAGAAGTGAAGAGGTGAGGAGTTAGAGCGAGAGAAGTAGGAGAAGAGGTAGTTATGGAGAAGATGATGATAAAGTAGATGAAGGAAGATGAAAATGAAGAAGAAGTAAGTGATGGGAGGGATAGAAGAAGAGAATGAAAAGTAGAATGATGGTGTGAAAGATGAAGATGTTGGAAAGTAGACTTGTAGAAGATAGAAGAAAGAAGAAGAAAGAAAAAGAAGAAGATGGATGATGAAGGAAGGACGCTGAAGAAGAAGAAGAGAAGAAGAAGTTAAGAAGAAGAGATGAAGAAGAAGAAGATGAAGAAGAAGATTGAAGAAGACAACTACATATCAACAACAACAAACAAAGAAGAAAAGGAGTTGACGACGAGGGAGAGAGAAGTGGGATGAGAAGAGAACGAAGAGAGGGAGAGTTCGCAGACGAGGGGAGAGAGTGATAGCAGGAGTGGTGAGATAGAGAGTGAGAGTGAGAGAGAGATCAGTGAGAGAATGTGGTGTTGATGGAGGGAGAGAGAGATGAGAGAGAGTGTTTTGACTTGCAGGAAATCACGAGACGAGAAATAGGACATACTAATTTTCGTCTGCCCGCTTAGTGGCAGCTGAGTTCGCATGCCCCTCCCCCCCCCCCTCCCCTCATCCCCTGAAATTCCTTTCTGTCTGTCTGTCTGTCTGTCTGTCGCTATCTCTCTCTCTTTCGTTTGACTGTCAGTTTGGAGTATAAGTGGCTGACGTCTCTTTCTGTCGGATTTTGTTTCTGCCGGTTCGGTTTTGTGTCGGGGTTGGCTTGTTTTTCGGGCTCTTTTACCATCCGTTTCTTTGATTTATTCTGATTCTTTTATTCATTCTTTCATTCATTCAGACTTTATTTCTCTCTCTTCGTTCTTTCTTTCTTCCCTTCTGTCTTTCTGTATGATTTTCGTTACTTCCTTACTATATTTCTTTTTTTTTTTATTTCTTTTTCTTTCTATTCTTTCTTCTATTCTCTTCTTCTTTTCTATGTGGTGTATTTGTTTTCTTTCTACTCTTTGTTTCTCTCTGCACTTTCCTTCCTGTCATCCTCCATTCTTTTTATTTTTATTTTTTTTTCATTTGTATGTCATGCGTTTGTTGTTACGTTTTGTTTCTGACAGTGATTCATGATCATTCTATGTCTTTGCTTAGTTCCTTCCTTCTTTCATTCCTTCCTACCTTCCTTCCTTCACTTCCTTCCTTCCTTCATTTCCTTACTTCCCTTCTTCCTTCCTTCTTCCCCACCTTCATTCCTTCCGTCTCCCTTCCTTCCTTCCTTTCCTTCCTTACCTTCCTTCCTTCCTACTCTTCCCTTCCTTCCTTCTTCCTTTCCTTCCTTCCTCCATCCTTCCTTCCATTCGTCCTTCACTTCCTTCATTCCTTCGCGATCCTTCCTTCCTTCCCACCTTCCTTCCTTCCTTCCCTTCCTTTCCTTCCTTCATTCATTCCTTCCTTTCCTTCCGCCCACCTTCCTTCCTTAATTCCTCCTTCCTTCCTTCCTTCCCTTCCTGCCTTCCTTCCCACCTTCTTTCCTTCCTTCATTCCTTCATTCCTTCCTTCTTCCTTCCTCCTCCCTCCTATTCCTTCCTCGCCTTACTACATTCCTTCCATTCACCTTCCTTCACCTTCCTTCCTTCATTCCTTCCTTCCCACCTTCATTCCTTCTTCCTTCTTCCTTCCCGTACTTCACTTCATTCATTAATTCATCCTTTCTTTCTTTTTTCAGCTTTCTTTTTTTCTCTCTTCGCTTCGGTTTCTTTTTTTCTTTCTTATTTTGTTATGTCGTGCTAAAAGCCTTGAGCCAGTAAGACAGTTTTTTTAACTCATCAGCTAAATGTCAAAGCTGTCAAAACCAGTTTCTCCCGCCAGACGGATAATCGCGATTGAAATGTTGGTGAAAGAGGTCGCCGAGGGTATTTAGTGTGTGTGTGTGTTGTGTGTGTGTGTGTGTGTGTGTGTGTGTGTGGTGCGTGCGTGCGGGCGTGCCGTGCGTGCGTGCGTGGCGTGTGAGGCTGCGTGGTGTGTGTGTGTGTGTGTGTCAACTCCTCGATCTCTCTCTCTCCTCTCTTCTCCTCTCGTACTACTCTCATCGCTCTCTCTCTCTCTCTCTCTTTTCTCTTCTCTTCTTACACATTATACATACCGTAGATAAATCTATCACCGATCTTGACCTCGCCTCTCACCCACTCTTTCTCTCCCTCCTCCACTCGTCCCTCCACCTCCATCCCTCTCTCCTCTCACCATCCCTACCCATCTCTCTCTCTCTATCTCTTCTCTCTCTCTCTCTATCTCTCGATCTCTCTCTCTCTCTTTTCTTCTTACTACATTGTCACGACCGACCCTGGAGGTCTGCAACCTGTCAGGATCGGGTCTAGGTGGGTGTGAAGGGAGTGTCTTGACCTTCATCGCCCCGATAGAGACCAAAGACTTAGAGATTACGATACTACACCCCATTTATTCACACCAGCAAATAAAAACATTCCATCTCACACAGTTCATATATAAGCATTCCAACACACACATACAATGCCACAATCCACAATCATGCATTCCAACGCACACAACATGCACAATCACAATCATGACTCTCCAACACACACACATGCACTTATTATTAATAAACCTTTCACCATAACGGGAAGTTACCAATCGCAATTACAGCCTGCATTCCAGACACTCATGGACATATTCACATTTATTAAGAAAAACAATTTTCCAGAATGATACCTTACTAACACCCTGGCGTGCGTATACTACCATGCCTCTGTCGGGCTAATGGGAGCTCCACTGTTCGCACCTAGGTGACTCCGAACGGGTCGGTTTCTTCGGCAGGGTGTCGCCTCAAAGCAGTCACCTCGACACACATGCGGGATCAGTGAAGAGCGTTGTCCCGGGGGAGGGGGGGGGGAGGCGGGGAGGGCGGGGGGAAACGTGGCGCTGTTTATGGTGGTACTGTCGGGGGCGGGCCGGCCCAGTCAAGACGGCGGGCTCCTCTACCAGTCCTCGGTCCGGACTGGGCGTGGCCTGACCAGCGCGTGGCACCATCCAGTCCGTGGTCTCTGCCTGCAACGTGGCACTTCCAGTGCGTGGTTCTCAGCCAGAGCGTGGATCAAACCAGCACGTGGCACCATCCATGTCGTGGTCTCATGCCGAACGATGTAAACATCCAAGTCCGTGTCTCAGCCAGCACGTGCTCTCATCCAGCACGTGGCACCACCTGTCAGTACTCCGGGTGAGCCCCGAAAGGGGGGGGGAGTATAAACGTAGCTGGCGGAGAGGAGAAAGGGAGGGTAGGATGAAGGACTGGAGGAAGGAAGATGGGTACTGGGATACCCGCGTCAGTTAAGTCTGCCCATGCTGTCTAAATATTAATAGCAATCGCATGATGGGCGAGGGGAAGTCTATTAAACGCACACAGTAAACCCAATCGAATCTAGTCTTCTCACACGATGCAGGTAAAAGGACTGCTTAAATAACAGGTTATAAAACATATATGAATTCATATTCACCTCTCTCTCACCTCACGTTTATACATTTTTCCTTTCTTAGGAAATTATAACCAAACACAGACGACCATCGCTTAATAACTGTTCACCTCAATTTGCAAATAATAATTACAATGGCGTAATTGTCTACATTTTATTGCCACTTTTCAAAACAACACTAATCTCCATACCACGCATCCCAAACGGACAATTCATGCGTACGCACGCTCGCGAACATAAAACTCGTTCTTCCTTGCACATCTCAAACAGTCGGTGGCCGAAAGATAAGAGTCGGCGAATGTGAAGGGGCACGAGCGAGACCAAGCAAGTTCCTACCCTGAATCACCAGGTTCTCTCCTTTCCCCACCGACTACGCATCACCAGATGCATAAAAGGGAGAAAGAATTTTGGAAATAATTTAGATGGCCAGGTGTAAAGATTGAATTTAACCAGAGAAAAGGTTCACACAATTTTCTCTTACAAATTCGTAAACAAAGAAAAGTGCGCAAAGAGAGGACTAAAGCCGGCTACAACAACAAACCAAAACAAACAGACCACGAATCTGAGTGCTTACATGCTACCGTGGGGACCCGAAGAAGCGGGTCAAACGACTCATCTTTCCATCTGTCCTGTCGAGTAGGACAGAGGCGAGTTGCCGGTAAAAAGAAGATAGTGATGTCCCTCTCCTACAGGCCGGATGCAGGAAATTGAATGTACTGACTGTACTCTCAGATGATACGGTGAAGAAACCAAGACTGGAGAAGAGGGCGCTCCAGAGACATCTTCGCTCGAGTGATGAGCTACCTACCTCAGACAATGGCGGACCAAACATGCCATGCTGCGTCACAGAGTGAGAGCTTATTCAAACTAAAGAAATGAAGCACGTGCGACAGGTAAAAGGACAGGCGAGAGGACCGAAGTCGACAACGATACAAGTTCGATGAGAAAGTACGGCTCACCGTGAACCTGCAGGATGAAATTGCAAGGGCGGTGGAATTAGTGAGGGAGAGTGTGAGAAAGCAAACCGAAGTTGAGCTGAACTACACCCTAGGTGCAAATATAAACCGAACCACAAGGCCAACTAAGGGACGGAATACACGTACAACAGCTACGACTAATAAATAAATAAGTAATTCCGCCACCAACCTAGGTGGGTTCAAAAAGTCGTAGGCCTCGTGACAAACTCGTGACAACCACATACTCGTAAATAACTACATCCCGCTGACCACTCTTCCCCCCCTCTCCCCCCCCCCCCCGCCCTCTCTCTCTCTCTCTCTCACTTTCTCTCTCTCTCTTCTCTCTCTCTCTCCTCTTCTCTATCTCTCATCTCTATCTCTCTCCATTGAAATAAACATACGCAAATAAAATCTATCCACCTGACCTTCCATCACCCCTCTCTTCCCTCCTCCCTCCTTTCTCACCCCTCCATCCCCCTTCTCTCTCTCCATTCTCCCTCCCTAAACTAATTCCCTCTCTTCTCCTTTCTCACTCCCTAACTCCATCCCTCCTCTCCCATTCTCCCTTCCCTAACTCCCTCCCTCTCTCTATCTGTCCTCCATTCTCCTCCCTAACTCTCCTCCCTCTCTCTCTCTCTCATTCTCCCTCCCTAACTCCTCCTCTCTCTCTCTCCATTTCACCTCCCTAACTCCTCCATCTCTCTCTCTCAATTCTCCCTCCCTTAACTCCCTCCTTCTCTTCATACAATCATTAACACTGGTAACTAAACCAAAACCCTTCTGACCCATCATGCTTCCCTCTGTCTCTGTCTCACTGTCTCTCTCTCTGTCCTTGCCTCTCTGTCTCAGTCTGTTATGTCTGACTCTTTTTTTTCTTTGTCTGTGTAAGTTTGTGTGGTTATGCGTGTGTGAATGTTTCCGGATGTGTGTGTCGTGGGGTGTGTGTGTGTGTGTAAGTGGGTGTGGTGTGTGTGTGTGTGTGTGTGTGTGTGTGTGTGTGTGTGTGTGTGTGTGTGTGTGTGTGTTGTGTGTGTGTGGTGTGTGTGTCTGTGGTTTAGTGTGTGCATGCATGCATGAATGCATGCATGTATGTTTTTGTGTGTATGATGTATGTATGTATGTATTTATGTTTTTTATATATGTTATGTTTGATGTTATTGCATGCAGGTTTGTATGTTTGTTTGATTGTATGTATGTATGTTTGTATATATGTATGTATGCGTGTGCGTGTTTGTATGCATGTGTGGGGCATGTATGCATATATGTATGTATGTGTGAATGTGTGTATGTATGGATGGATGTTTGTATTTTGTTATGTATGTGTGTATGTATGTATGTATGATATGTATGTATGTTATGAATGTATGCATGTTTGTATGTAAGAAGTCTGTATGTTTGTTATGTATGTATGTATGTATCGTAAGTATGTTGTATCGACATGTTTGTTTGTATGTATGCCATACAATCTCGGGCGCATTTCAATCAATTCTGACTGAACTTCTGAGAATGGGGGGTAAAAATAAGGCAAATGGCGCAGGCGTGCGAGCGTGGAATTCGAAAGGACGGTTTGAAAAATTTCGCTTTCACTTTACCGTTGTGCAAGAAAAATAGAGTCCTGTAAACGTCATGGCTTCTTCTAAATTGACCTTTTTATTACAAGCAATTCCCCAAAATTACAGGAAAAACTCTGAAGGCTCTGGAAGATAAGATAGTTGATTTGTTGCATTCTTCTCAAGTGGAAACTCTTTACCAATCGTGCGCACATGTTCCTTCCCGAATACTTGGCGGCCTTGGTCCTGTTGAAAACCAATGTACCATGTTAAGCGCCAATAGTAATCTCTTTCCTGATCTCTGTTCTGAACAGTGATGACCAACATGTCTGAATGGTAGCGCGCAACAGTTTCCATCTCCACATGGAATAAGAGAAATGTGCCTCACGCAGATCCAGACGGACAGCAATTTTGGACGGTTATGCAACAGACACGAAGGGATATGTTGACGCAGAAAGGTGCTAAGGTATACTGGGTCCACGTTCTTCCTTCGTTGAGCTCCATGAGCGGTGTGTGCGACTGGATTCTTAAGCTGGAATTCGCTGAACACAGCGACAGTTTCGGAGTAGTACTACCAGCTTCTGTTGTTGGGGGAGTTCAAATGCGCTACAAGTAATTTAACAATAGTACTAAGCGCAATACAAATAAGAATGCATATGGACCAAAAGATACTCACATTTTCAGAAGCTGCAACAACAAGGGAGAATTCCACCGGGTTGAAATTCCGAATGCGGCAGTGACCCACTCCATTAGGACACCCTCCAAACACCAACGTCAATGACAAATTATTCCTAGGTTCACAGCAAGGGGACGGTTACAGCTGATGGTAGACTCAAAATGCAGTGAATTACATCTACTATCCTTGATACTTACCGGGACAGTGTGCTTTGTGCGGGATTTCGTTCTGACACGAATTCCCATGCTTGAATGGGATTCGTCAACTGAGGATAGGGTCCTTCTACACACAAGACACGACAGGCGTTGAGATCTTCAGTAAGGAGCTACAGAAAGAATTGCGATTGTATTTTGCTGGATGTTTTTCAAAATAGGCCCGGTCTCAATACGGTGTGAAAGATCTACAGGCTGCACGTGTAACCTGTTTCCTATGCTTCATCGACCATCGAAACTCGGTTGGCATTCGTCTCATCAGAGGTTTCAAATCCATTTGACACTTTCATACAAAATGCTTAGGAGGAGCAAATTTCACAAAAGTACATGCCACTTTTGCTATGCTCTTAGTGATGCTGGATTTAGCACGAATGTGGTTGTTCTTGTAATAGGTTCACTTGGCATTGTTCAATAAAAGAGTGGTTGATGGACTTTCAATGTTAGGTCTGCCCATAACAAAATGTAAACAACTCGCAATATACTTCTGTGCATGTCTGTCATGTTTGGGTTCTAGGCGTTGTTTGGTCAAGGCGGAATCACATATGAACAGCCTTGAAACTGAACAGATGATGATTTTCAAAACTGTGACTTTAATAGTTTATCAGTGGACTAAAGCACTGATTGACAAAGAATTGGAAGCCAGCGGAGAGAGAAATGGGCGTGGGGACAGAGATGAAGAAAGAGGGGACTAGATGATGAGAGAGAGAGTGAGAGAGAGTGAAGGGAGGCGAGGAGAGAGAGTGAGAGAGTCGAGAACGGGTGAGAGAGAGAGAGAGTTTGTGAAAGCTAAAACTTTTTTCGATGCGCTGCAATTATGGAATACTGTGCATTGTTGTTGATTGACAGTTGATGCATTAAAGTAATTGTATGTATGTATCGTTTGGATGCTGTATGCTATGTATGTATGCATGTATGCATGTATGCATATAGGGATGTATGTGTCTGTGCGTGTGTTGCGTTCGTGCGTGGTGTGATGTGTTATGTGTGTGAGTGTTGTGGGTGTGTGTAGTGAGTGTGAGTGTTTGTGTGTGTGTTGTGTGTTGTGTGTGGGGGGTTTGTGTGTGAGTGTGTGTGTGAGTGTGTGTGAGTGTTGTGTGTGTGTGTGTGTGTTGTGTGGTGTGTTGTAAGTGTGTTTGTGTGTGTGGTGTGTGGGTGTGTGTGTGTGTGTGTGTGTGTGGGTGTGTGTGTGTGTTTGTGTGTGTGTGTGTGTGGGTGGGTGTGTGGTTGTGATGTGTGTGTGTGTGTGTGTGTGTGTGTTGTGTGTGTGTGTGTGTGTTTGTGTGTGTGTGTGTGTATGTGTGTGTGTGTGTGTGTGTGTGAGTTGTGTGTGTGTGTGTGTGTGTGTTGTGTGTGTGTGTGTGTGTGTATGCGCGCTTGCTTGCTTGCTTGCATATTTAATTATAAAAGCAAAACGTTGTGTAATTTTCGATCAATTACTGTCGAATGGTCAGTGCCTGTTTTTTTTTTGGATGCATACATGCAGGAAACGAGTGAAGGAGAAGTGAGCGATAGAGGGCGTGCAGAACAGAATTAATCGTTGGCCACTGTAAAGTAGAGGAAGGGAAAGAAGGATGGGGTGGCTGGAGGAGAGGAAGAACACGACAACTACAGCGGGTGTTCGGCAGCATGAACAGCTAACCAATAGAATTCAAGACAACAACAACAACAAGAACAACAACAACTACACGACCAGTTACACAAATGTAACTTCAAATGACAACATCAGCGACAAATAACAGTATAAACAACAGCTACAGCAACGCAAAAAGGAGAAGAAGAAGAAGAAGAAGAAGTAAGAAGAGACGAAAGAATAAAAGAAGATGAAGAGAAGAAGGATGAAGAAGACGAAGAAGAACACAACAACAACAACAAACATCATCAACAACAACATCAACAACAACATCAAAAACACAACAACAAAACAGGTAACAACAACGACAACGACACCATAACAGCAGCAAGAACAACAGAAACAACAACAACAACAGCAACAACTACAACAACAAGACAACAGCCAACGACAACAACTACAACACAACAACAACAACAACAACATCAAGGACGGGAACACAAGGAAGAATTTACACGTGGCAAGAACATGGAAAAATTGGGGGTGGTGATGGAAGAGGAGGAGATC
>JAFLJL010014079.1:10000-12500 GCA_018398815.1 Conus ventricosus | reverse complement strand
TCCCAAGGGCGTCACGACTTTCGACCAATGAGTCTTCTTCTTCTTCTTCTTCTCCTTCTTCTTCTCCTTCTTCTTTTCCTTCTTCTTCTCCTTCTCCTCCTTCTTCTTCTTCTTCTTCTGCGTACGCAGGCTGATACTCCTGCGGACACTCCCTATATGGACATGCAAGTATTAATCCCTCTACCCAACAAAGGGAGTGGAGTTTTGTGTGCATGACCGTTTTTTTTCTCTCTCTTATCCCGCCATTATGGAAGCCATACTCCATCTTCGGGGAAGGTGCATGCTATGTGTAACGTGTCATCCATACCAACGGCCAAACTGGCCTTCTCTTCCGAAAGTTGGTGATGGGATTTGACGTGTGTGCAAGTAGAAAGAAACTCGTGGAGAGCGTGGCAGCAGAGAGTCCTCAGAAGAGAAGCCCCCTTCAAGCAAGTGTTTCGGCCCTTATCTCCTGACACTCTAGGGGGGTTGGGCCACATCCGGTTCATGACTCCGGATGTCCCTCTGCTGCCCATTTTTTGTTTCCCCATCTTGGGACGAGCCATGGCTGGGATTCGAAACCCATGACCCTCTGGTAATGCTCATTTTCCACTTAATGACTCGCGCTTTAACCACTGAGCCACAGGGACACCTGATATTTGTAGGGAAATTAAGCCTTATGAAGCTCACGTTTGTTCCTCCTTGACCAGATCCAGCTTGAACACCTCTCTGCCGCTTCTGCCATTGCTTTCAGGCTCTGGTTTTTTCCTTCCTGCAACTGAGAGCTGTTTCATGAGGCTGTGTGCAGACGTTCCTACAAATCCCTAGCTCCAATTTCTGCAGTGAGGACTTTGACCAGATAGCCTTCTCTCCTCAGGCTGTTTGCCAGATCAGCATACTTTTCAGTCTTGTAGATTTGAGCTGCCTCCATTCTGTTTTCATATGGCACCGTGAGCTCGATCATGATCAGCTGCTTGGTTGACTTAGAGTGGACTACTATGTCTGGTCTCATGCCACTCTTGCTGATGATCTCTGGGTGACTCTTCCATTCTGGGAGGTCTGCAGTGCACTCCAGTCATCTGCCCGTCCAGCAGACTCTGCCTGCATGTTTCGAGTGGCACTGTTGTTCTTGGCCATGATTTGCTGCCTCCTGTCGTGAAGACAAGATGTATGCGTGCGTTCACACACGGAACCTCGGTGTATAGTCTCATTCGAAGGAGCGTTGGGAAATGGAGTCAGAATGATGTTAACTCCGAGGGAAAAATACCCCCGTACCGAAACGGCCCGGCGAGATTCGAACCTGCAACCCTTGGATTACGAGTCCGGCGCTCTATCAACTGAGCTATTCCGACCCCCCCCCCCCCTCCCCTAACGACAGTCAAGTCACCATGAAGTCTTTAATGAACGACAACTTGGTCACGAACACACCAAAGGTTAGACACTTAGACGTAGATTAGTGCTCCCGCGTCTTGCGAGCATGAGGCAGTCAAGGCGCTCCACTGTGCACGGTCCTCAGCCAGTCTGCGGTGTCACTCCATCCTCGTCAACGGGGCTGAGGTCTCCCTCTCGCCACTGTCTGTGGCCAGCTCATTTGGGTCTATTTCTCTGGGCTGCGGGGGGGGGGGGGGGGGGGTGGGGGGGGGGGGGGGGGGGGGGGGGGGGGGGGGGGTTCTGTCCAATGGCCAGGGAGGGGATAGCCTTGAAGAGAAAATGGAAACCATGTCGGCAAGGCATGAAGGGACATGTCATATGCTCATTGATGAGGATGAGGATGATGAGGAGGATGAGGAGGATGAGGATGAGGATGATGAGGAGGATGAGGAGGATGAGGAATGAGGATGATGGATGATGAGGATGATGAGGATGAGGATGATGAGGATGATGAGATGAGGATGATGAGGATGAGGATGATGAGGATGATGAGGATGATGAGGATGATGAGGATGATGAGGAATGAGGATGATGAGGATGATGAGGATGAGGATGATGAGGAGGATGAGGATGATGAGGATGAGGATGATGAGGATGAGGAGGATGAGGAGGATGAGGATGAGGAGGATGAGGATGAGGATGATGAGGATGAGGATGATGAGGATGATGAGGATGATGATGAGGATGCTGTGATGTTCCATTCCGGTGTAAGACTTCGTGACAGAGCTGTAATCCGAGCTGTAATCCGAGCTGTAATCCGTGCTGACTTCTATCATTTTATGCCAGCGTCGTCAACCAGGCCCGTGAAATACAAACACTGCAGTGTTGGCCAGGAATGTCAGCAGTTCTCAGAGACGTATCCATTAAGTGAATGAAACTCGGCTGTGTGGTTCCAGAGACGTATCCATTAAGTGAATGAAACTCGGCTGTGTGGTTCCAGTCTTCTCACTTTATCTGATAACAACTCAACTCGAGGAAGAAGCCAGTGGAGGCAGAAAAAAATCCCACATATAAATGCCTCTGATGGGGGGAATCGAACCCACGACCTCTTAGCCGGGAATCCGTGACGTTAACTGCTTCGCCCCGGCAG
>JAFLJL010014079.1:0-5000 GCA_018398815.1 Conus ventricosus | reverse complement strand
AGTCCCAGATAAATCCTCATCAATAATGATGAACAGTGTTGTGTGAGAGTCGACTTCGAAATTTTTTTTAATCCCAATCCCCCCCAAAGGACCCCCCCCCTTTGGAAATTGAAAGATCATTTCTTTTTGGTCGCCCCGCTTTACGCCCTTTGCACAAAACCCTATGGCATGTGGTTTACCTGGGTCATTTAAAGAGTATTTCTTTTCCCTCTTAAAGTTTTTTTGGAAATTTTAGGGGGCCTCAAAAACCGCTTTGAGTGAATAGATGTAAAAACCTAAAAACTTTTTCTCAAGGGCCTTTTAAACCCGAAAGTCGGGTTTAGTCGTTTACCCCCGGGAGAACAAAAGGGGGTCCTGAATAGACCCCTGTGGTACCCCCGGGTCAAAACGGACAAAAATTTAGATTTTTGGTTTATTTCCCAAAAAAATTTGATTGTTTCCTTGGGTTGAAAAGTTATACAAAAAAGTACTTTTCTGGGGAATTTTTGGATTCCCAGAATGCCAGAAATTTTTTTTTTAAAATTCTGTGTCGTAGACTTCAAAAAAGTTTTGGGGAGGTTGTGGGGAAAAATTGTGGTGTGGTGTGTGTGTGTGGGGTGTGGGTGTGTGTGTGTGGTGTGTGTGTGTGGTGGGGTGGGTGTGTGTGTGTGCATGCGTCCCGTGCGTCCCTTTGTGCCCGTGTGTGTGTATGGGTTTTATGTGGGGTCTATCCCCGTTAATTTATATTCCCCCCAATGTTAGGGGGGGAAAGGGGGGGGGGGGGGGGGGGAGGGGTAGGGTATTGAGAAAATTCAAAGGAACAAAAAAAAAAAACCCAACTATGAGTAAAAAAGAAAAAATGACCCAAAAACTAAAAACTCGGTTCCAGTTTCCCGAACAGAAAAAAAAAAATGGGACTTTGTGAAATTTGAAATTTGCAATTTTACAAACCCAGTGATAAATCTAAATCCCAACTTGATTCAGAAAAACATTTAGGTGGATTTTTAGGTGGGTTTTTTAAGTGCTCACTTTGAAAAAGGATGTGATTATTTGTAATTTTTCCCCCCCAAAGGGAATGTTATGTTCTTAAAAAAACTTTTTTTTAAAAAGCTTTTGTTTTTAAATTTTGGTTCGTGTTTTGGTGTGTTGTTTGTGTGTGTGTGTGTGTGTAGTGTGTGTGTGTTTTGGTGTTGTGTGTGTGTGTTTGTGTGCCCCTTTTTGGGGCGTGCATGCATGCTTGTGTGTGTGTGTGTTTTGTGTGTGTGTGTGTGTGTGTGTGGTGTGTGTTTTTGTGGGTGTGTGTGTGTGTGTTTGTGGGTATGGGGGTGTCTGTTTTCTGTGCCCAGGTCAGTTTTCGTGTGTGCTTCCCTTTGTGTGTGCTTGCGGCGCGCGGCGCGCGGGGGTTGGTGTGTGTGTGTGTGTGGTGTGTGTGTTTTGTGTGTGTTTTGTGTGTGTGTGTGTGTGGTGCGTGTCCGGGGTGTGGGGTGTTTTGTGTGTGTGTGGTGTGTGTGTGTGGGGTTTTGTGTGCGTGTCCGTGGCGTCCCGTGGTTGTGTGTCCCGGGGGGGTGGGTTTTGGGGGTGTGTGTGTGTGTGGGTTTTGTGTGTGGGGTGTGTGTGTGAAATTTCCCCAAGGGGAAATCGGATCAGACTTTGTTGGGGAAATCAGCACCCAATGACCCCGGAGCAAACAAACATGGATTCCCCCTTTTGGGCGCGATTCCCCCCCCTGTCAATGTCGCCGAAATTGGTGTGGTACCACAGTTTTCGGCCCGTCTGGGGTGAAAGAACAGAATCTGGATTTGCCCCCGAAACTGGATCCGTGCCCCCGATTCCTATCCCCAAATAAAAGGGTTGAACCCTTTTGGCCGTTCCATAATTTTCCCAAACCCAAATTTTCCCGGGAAAAATTTGGTTTTAAAGTGGTGCGTTTTGGGTGTGTGTGTGTGTGTGTGTGTGGGTGTGTGTTGGGGTTGGTGTGTGTGTGTGTGTTTTTGCGTGGGGTGTGGTGTGCGTGCGTGCGTGGTGCGTGGGATTCGTTCTCTTTTCCTATCCCTGACAGAGATTTTGCTGCAAAAATGGAAGGGTCCCCCCACCACCCCCACCAAGGGGCCCTACATAAATTCTGTCCTTCCCCTAATTTGGTGAACCTAAAGGTAAATCTTTGCGTTTCTAGGTCCCCTACCATTTCCCCCCCCTTTTGAGTTTTAGTGGAAAAGGGGTTCTGTTGTTTTTGAGTTTCTGCTAATTGGAAGCCCCAAAACGCGACGGGCGTGGGTATGGCAAAACCCTTTTTTTGGGGTGACGGAATAAGAAAAGAAACCCAAAGGGCCCAACCCAAGTGGGCCCTTTCCCAAAAAAGGACATATCTTCCATCAAAAAGTCCAGCTGGGGTGGGGTCTGTCTGCCCCGGCCCGTGAATACCTGAAACCCTTGGGGTATTCTTTTTTTTTTTTTTTTTTTGGGGGAACCACCCCCCCCCCCCCAAAAAGAGGGGAAAAGTGAGAGGGGGCGGATGGTTTCCCTTTTGGGGGGGGGCGGGGCCCCCGGGGAGGATAAAGGGAAAAAGAAGAAGAAAGAGAGAGGGAGAGAGAGAGAAAAGGAGAGAGAGGAGAGGGGGGAGGAGAGAGGAGAGAGGGGGAGGGGGGGGGGGAAAAGAGGAGCGAGAGAGAGAGAGAGGGGGGGAGGGAGAGAGGGGAGAGAGGAAAAGAAGGGTGAGCGGGGAGAGAAGAGAGGAGAGAGGGGAGAGAAGAGGGGGAGAGAGAGAGAGGAATACGAAATATGAATCGAAGGGTTTTAAAGTTTTCAGGTTTTCGGCCCCTTGACATCAGGAGGGAAAGGGGTGTGTGTGTTGTGTGTGTGTGTGGTGTGTGTGTGTGGGTTGTGTGGGGAGTGTGTGGGGTGTGTGTGGGTTTTTGGGGTGGTGTGGGTGTGTGTGTGGTTTTGTGTGTGTGTTTTGTGTGTGTGGTGTGGTGTGTGTCTGTATCTTGTGTTGTTGTATGTTTGGGTGTCCTGTCCTGGGCTGTTGTTGTCGTCTGGGTTTTCTGTTTTCTGTGTCGTGTTTTGTCTCTTTTATCTGCCTGACTCTGTTTTTCTCTCTAGCTCTTGTTTTCTGTTGTCTCTTTCTCCCCTTCTCTATTTCTGTTTCTTGTCTGGTCGCCGTCTGTCTGTCTGTCTGGTTTTGTCTGTCTGTCGGTCTGTCTGTCTGTCTCTCTGTTGGGCGGGCTGTCTGTTTTCTGTGTCTGTGTCTGTCTTTTCTGTCTCTGTCTTTTCTCTGTTGTCACTTCTTTTGCCTCTGTCTCTCTGTCTTTTTGGTTTTCCCGTCTGTCTGTCTCTGTCTGCTGTCTGTCTCTCTCTCTCCACCCCCCACCCGGGCACGGATAGCGTCTGTTCCATCCCGCAAACAGGCTTTGGGGGGTTCCCCTGGATCCCCGCTATCTCAATGGTAATCACAAGAATTTAGCGAGAGGCTAATGGATCTCCAGGGCGAGTCTCGGAACGGTGTAAATAAGAAAAGACCCCCCCCCCCCCCCCCCCCCCCCCCCCCTCCCCTAATGTCATTTTGCCCGTACCCTTTTCCCCCGGTCTCCTCGTCAATCCCTCTTTTATTCAGCTCTTTCTGTCCCGTCCCTCTTTCCCCAACCCTCTGCCCCCACTTGTTATAGCAGTGCTTGTCTGCTTCCCACAAACACACCCACCCACACCACACCCCCACCACAACACAACACACACCACACCCCACACACACACACACACACCCCGACGCCGCCGCATGCACGCACGCCGCACCACGCACGCACACCCCAAAAAAACCCCCACACAATGCCGTTACAACACACACCACCCCCCCCCCCCCCACACACCACACCCCCACACACCCCCCAACACCCACACACACAACACAACCCAAACAACCCTACCAAACCCAAAACCCAAAACCCCCCCCACACAACAACACACACCACACCAACCCACACACACACACCATGCAACACACACACACACACAACACCACAACACACACACACACACACCCCACCCAAAAACAACACTCTCCTCTCCTCTCTCTCTCCTCCTTTTTCCCCTCACTCACTCTCTCTCTCTCCTTCCCTCTCTCTCTCTCTCCCTCTCTCCTCTCTCTCTCTTTCCCCTACTTTTGTCCGTAACATTAAACCCCCGTTTCCTAAATTTTGGCTTTCCTGGTCCGACATGCGCAGGGGTGCGTTTTGGTTTTACGGAAGCTGCCCGTGTTTTGGCGGAAATTGACACTAGGAAACGGGGGATCCTTTACAGCTCTAGCTTTGGGGGGTCTGGGGAGAGGAGAGAGAGGAGAAAAGAAGAGAGAGAGAGGGGGAGGGGGGGAGAGAGAGAGAGGATTGAGAGAGAGGAGAGGGGAGAGAGAGAGAGGGAGTGAAGAGGGTGTTAAAGAGAGAGAGAGAGAGGGAGGAGAGGGGAGAGAGAGAGAGGGGGGGAGAGAAGGAGGGGGGAAAAAAGGGAGGGGGGGGAAAAGGGGGGGGGGAGGGAGGGGGGAGGGGGGGGGGGAAAAGGGGGGGGGGGAAAAGGGGGGTGGGGGGGGGCGGGGGAAAAAAAAACCCCCCAAGGGTGAAAAGAAGGGGGGGGGGGGGAAAAAAAAAAGAGGGGAAAAAAAAAAAAGTTTTTTTAAAAACCTTCTTCAACGAAAGGGGGGGGGGAGGGGGCATTTCTTCCCAAAGGGGGGGAAAAAGAAAAAAAAGGAAGAGGGGAAGAAACTTTTTCAAACAAGGGGGAAAGGAAAAAACCTTTACCAAATTTAAAAAAAAAAAAAAAGAAAAAAAAGAAGAAAGAAAAAAAAACTTTAACAAAAGGAAGGGGGGGGAAAGGGGAAAAAGAAAGAAGGAGGCGGGGGAAAGGGGTGGGGGGAGAAATAAAGGGGGGGGTTCCAAACACAAACCCTTTTTCTTTCAGGGGTTTGGGGGGGATCAAATTCCTTACTTGTTTTCAAACTTTTCCCTTTTTTTATAGGGTTTTTTCCTTTTTCTTTTTAC
>JAFLJL010014077.1:17500-22500 GCA_018398815.1 Conus ventricosus | reverse complement strand
GGGTTTCTTTTTCCTTTTTTTTGGGGAACCCCCCTTCAAAAGTCAATCCCATTCTGAGTTTCTTTTTCCCCTGTTTCAGATGATTTGTGATTTTTTCCTTTTTCCTCATTTTTTTTTCCCGTTACTGAAGGCACACATGTCGAACGCGTTTTGGGGTTTATATTGTTTGTCTCTTCGTTCTCCCTTCTTTTTTTTTCTCTTCCCTCCGGTCCCCCCCCCCCCCCCCCCCCCCCCCCCCAACACAAAACACTTGAAAACCACTTCACGAGTTTGGGTCTTGTCATTTGTTTTTTCCCTTTGAACGGCGGAAAGACACACCCACACACACACACACACACACACACACACACACACACACACACACACACACACACACACAAACACACACACCTGTTAATATCACATTTAGTGAAAAGACGTTAAATTGAAGAACAACACACACACACACACACACACACACACACAAACGCGCGCGCGCCCCACACACACACACACAACCACACAAAACACACACACAACACACACACACACACAACACACACACAACCACACACACACACACACACACACACACACACACACATACGCGCACACACAACCCCACACACACACACGCAACAAAACACAACACCCCACACACACACACACACACACACAATATATATATATATATAAAATATATAATATATATATTTTATATATATATATATATATATAGATTAGTGTGGTTAAAATACCCAAAATGATTTTGATAGTGCTCGACCCCTTGGGGAGCAACATTTGTGAAAATAGTTTTTTTTTGACGGTGCAGAAACATGCGAACTGGTCGGACTACTTATGCTATCCAACATCAAGAAACAACTCGGGAAAACAAGTTGGATTATACAGAGACGACGGCCTTGCTGCACTAACCAACAAACCCAAGAACATTGAAAATAAGAAAAAGAATTATGTAAAATCTTCCAAAACCACAACTTAAAAATCACCATTGAAGCAAACAAAAAGGTAGTAAACTACCTAGGCATAACACTTGATCTCATCAACTACATACATAAACCATACAAGAAGCCCAATGACATACCTATCTATGTAAACATCAAAAGCAACACCCACCATCTGTATTAAAAGCCATACCCAATGGCATAAATCAGAGACTATCAAACTGTCATGCAATGAAAGAGTATTCAACAATGCAGCAGTAGAATATCAAGAAGCACTGCAAAAAGTGGGCACAACTACAAACTACAATACAATCCAGACAATAACACAAATAGAAATAAGAAAAACAGGAAAAGAAAAATCACATGGTACAACCCACCATACGACGGAAAACTCAAAACAAACATAGGAAAAGAATTCTTTAAAATTTTAACAACCTCGTTCTCAAAGAACACAAACTTTATAAAATATTCAACAAAAACACCGTCAAACTATCGTATTCATGCATGCCCAACCTCAAAAATTTAATTGACGCATCTAATAAAATGAAAACCAACACAGCAAAGAAGGGTGAAGAAAGGAAATCTTGCAACTGCATCAAAAAAGAGCAGTGCCCCTGAGCAATAAATGCCTTCACAACAACATTGTATACCAAGCCACTGTGACATCAGAAAATGAAAAAGAAACATACATAGGGATAACTGAAAACCTCTTCAAACCAGATATGCAAACCACAAACAGTCATTCAATAAAGAAAAATATAAAAACCAAACAGAACTGAGCAATATATCTGGAAACTTAAAGACGCAAAAACAAGCTACAATATATCCTGGAAAATCATAAAAAGAGCATCACCATACAGCAATGTTTCAAAAAGGTGCAACCTATGTTTAACTGAAAAATGGTTAATACTATGCAAACCACACTTAGCAACTTTAAACACCAAAACAGAAATAGTAAACAACTGCAGGCATAAATGGAAATCGTTGTTAGTGAATACACCCAAAACAAAAACCTGAAAGCCCCCCAAAAACACGTGCAGCCAACCCGCACGTGCAAACAGCCCACACACTATATACATCGGCGGTGGGCAAACCAAAAACCATCCTGATGACAGCGCAATGCGCTCGAAACAAATTTGTAGATTCTATTAAAAAAAAACTATTTTAACATATATATATATATATATATAAATTTAAATTTTCCCCACAAATATCAGGTGTCCCTGTGGCTCAGTGGTTAAAGCGCGAGTCATTAAGTAGAAAATGAGCATGTCCAGAGGGTCATGGGTTCGAATCCAGCCATGGCTTGTCCCAAGATGGGGAAAAAAAAAAAGGGGCAGCAGAGGGACATCCGGAGTCATGAACCGGGTGTGGCCCAACCCCCCTAGAGTGTCAGGAGATAAGGGCCGAAACACTTGCCTGAGAGGGGGCTTCTCTTCTGGGACTCTCTGCTGCCACGCTCTCCACGAGTTTCTTTCTACTGATGCATGGGTAAACCATTGACTTCCGGGAATAGGCCGGAGGACGTCCGGGAAAGACCGGAGGACACTGGGAAAGACCAGAACCAAGGGCTCTGTGGGCTGGCTCCCCACTTTGCCTTAAAACATGTGGCTACCAAAAATAAAAGGAAAAGATGCTCCAGGATTCACCGAAAGGGGGAGAGAATGATGAATCCATCGGTGCTCAACCAATCACGACTGCAAATCCCAAACGGACTATGAACATGGACCAAATGGAATATCCATGTGTCTGTGGAAAGCGTTTCGCTACCACCCGTGGCATGAGATCCACAGAACAAAGATGGGATGTGTGAAGACTCATCTGAATGAGCAGCAGCGCACTGCATCAGCAGATAAGACGTCGGAAGACCAAGGCCAGGATTTAAACCACAGTGCCAAGGACATCCACGCTGTTGGTTCGGATGAGGAATTTGCACAGGCCCTCGATGCCAGGAGCCTGAAACTCAACCTGCCACGAGCAAACGAAACTGAAGATTGGGGAAAACTGGATGCAAAAATCGTCCAAAGACTCGATGCATGATAGGAAAAAAGCACCCTGGAACACAAACTAGCCACATATGGGGACATTGTGTATGCCACATGTAGAGACGCCTATGGAGTAAAACTACCCAAAGAGAAAACACCTCCAAAGAAATCCAGACGCCAAGAAAAGATGGACAAGATCAGAGTCCAAAAGAACAACCTCAAGAAGCAAATGAAGACCGCACTGCCAGCTGAAAAACAAGGTTTGGAAAAACTGTGGGAAGCCCTGAAAGAAAAACACAGCGCCCTCAGCAAAGCGGAATCTGCAAGGAAGAGGAAGAGCAAAAAGAAGAAGACACAAGAGCGCTTCTTCAGAGACCCTTTCCCAGTTTGCCAGAACACTGTTTGAGCAGCCAAAATCTGGGACCCTAAGTGTGGACAAAGGAGTTCTTGAGCAGCATCTGAGGAAAACATACTCTGACTCACAGAGCAAAGCACCACTCGACATTCAAGGTCTGGTATGGCCATCCAACCCTGAGGAACAGTTCAATGGCAAGCCTCCAACGTTGGCGGAAATCAAGAAGGTGGTCGACAAAGCCAGAGCCAATCATCACCAGGGCCAAACGGAATTACCTTACCAGCTTTACAAAAAATGTCCCAAGGTGCTGGAGTGGCTCCACAGGCTGCTGCGATCGGCTTGGGGGAAACCAGAAGATCAGCGGCCAGTGGATGACGGCAGATGGTGTGTACATCCCCAAAGAGCAAAACTCAAGTGACATCAGCCAGTTCAGGCCAATATCATACTGAACGTCGAAGGGAAAATCTTCTTCTCTGTCATGGCAGCAAGGCTGACCAAGTACCTGATGGAAAACAAGTACTTGGATGTGTCAGTCCAGAAAGGTGGCATCCCAGGCGTGGCTGGCTGTGTAGAACACGCCACAATGATCTGGGACGCAACCCAAAAAAAGCAAAAACAGAAAAGAGAGACCTGGACGTAGTGTGGCTTGATCTGGCAAACGCATATGGATCTGTCCCCCATGAGATGATACAGTTGGCTCTTGAGATGTACCATGTGCCAAAGAAACACCCGCGACATGCTCAAGAAGTACTTCAGTGGCTTCTCAATGCGGTTCTCTACCAAGGAGTATACAACTGATTGGATCAACTTGGAAGTGGGCATTGCAATGGGCTGTGCAATTTCCCGATACTGTTCGTGCTGGCAATGGAACTCATCTTGAAAGCAGCAACAAACAACGCGAGACAAACAGACCTTGGCGATGGATACAAGATGCCTCCTCTCAAGGCCTTCATGGATGACACTACAGTGATTTCATCCAGAGAAGACGAGACACGTCAAGTGCTGGAGAGGCTGGACGACATAGTTGCCTCATCCAGAATGAAGTTCAAGCCAAAGAAATCACGGAGTCTCTCACTGAGGAAAGGAAAAGTGGCCGAATCTGTGGTCTTCAGTGTTGCCAACCAGGCCATTCCAACAGTCACAGAAGAACCAGTCAAGAGCCTTGGAAGATGGTATGATGATCGCTGAAAGACACACAAAGAGCAAAAGAAACAAGCAGATGGCGGAAGAAGGCTTGGAGACCATTGACCAGTGTGGGCTCCCTGGCAAATACAAGGTCTGGTGTCTGCAGTTCATGCTGATACCAAAGCTCCTATGGCCTCTGATGATTACGACATCTGCACCAGCACAGTGGAGGCAATGAAGCCAAATCAACAAGTTCACAAGGAAATGGCTTGGTGTCCCACCCCGTCTGACTGACATCGCGCTGTACTGTCGCCAAGCAAAGCTCAAACTACCACTGAAATCCATCCTGGAGGAATACAAAGCAGGGAAGATCAACTTCAAAGCATGCTGGAGGACTCAGGAGACAAGGTGGTAGAAGCAATCAAGCCCAGCTGAAGACAGGCAGAAAATGGAAAGTTCAAGAGGCGATGGATTCTGCAAAAGAAGTCTCAAGATCAGAGAAATAACAGGACACACACAGACCAACAGACAAGGACTGGGGGTGACCAAAACTGAATGGTGGTCAAAGGCCAAAGGAAAAGCCAAAAGAGACAT
>JAFLJL010014077.1:0-12500 GCA_018398815.1 Conus ventricosus | reverse complement strand
CACCGTAGATCATTGCATTCGGTGTTCTGATACTAACATTTAGAAAACGCTTCAGTGCGAAGATATGGACTTTTTCTATTTTTGTCATTATTTGCAATAAGACCCCAAACTTCCGCACCATAGTTCAGCATCGGTTGTACTTGTGCATCAAACAATTTGAAAAAATATTTTTGGAGATCTTTCACCAATCGACCGCATAACTTAAAAATGTTAATTATCCCCTTCTTTGCACGTCCAGCCAATTCCTTTAAGGTGTGTGAAAATGACAATCTGGTTGATAAAAAAACACCCAAATATTTATACATGTTAACTACCGACATCTTAGTCTGTCCATAAAACCAAATTTCTCTTATTGATAAATGCCCACCGTTTCTGAACACAACAATGTCGGACTTGTCAAGATTTACCGACAAACCAAGACTCATTGCAGTATCGTGTAGCACATTCAGCTGATTCTGAAGACCAGTTACAGAGTTGGATATTAATATTATGTCGTCTGCAAACATAAGGATAAGTATTTCTAGTAAGTCGGGAATCAACTGAAGACCATGCTTTCCCTTATTAACGATTTCACATGCCAATTCATCAATAAAGAGTGAGAATAATACAGGACTGCAGACATCTCCTTGTTTAAGCCCTAAAGGACACATAAAGGTATCACTTAACTCACCACCTGCTCTTACTCTTGCTTTAACTACATGATACATACTAGTTATAGCGTGATACATTCTTCCACGAATACCTCTTTTTTTTCAGAACATTCCACAGTTTTGTGCGTACAATCGAGTCAAAGGCTTTTCTGAAGTCTATGAATGCGACATATAATTTTTTTTGATACGATAATTGTTTCTGTATCATCGCAAATAAAGGGAAGACATGATCAATGGTACTGTATTTCTTTCTAAAACCCGCTTGACCTTCATTTATGACGTTATTTTCTTCAACCCATTTATTCAGTCTTTGATTTAAAATGTGACTATAAATTTACCACAAACATTGAGAAGGGATGTGCCCCTATAATTATCAGGAGAACCCCTATCACCTTTTTTATGAAGTGGTTGAATAATAGCTTCTGACCACTGGGATGGATAAATACCCGATGAGAACAGTTTGTTAAACAAAATTATCAGAAAAGGCACAATGATAAGAGCTGCATTTTTGAAAACTTCTCCAATTAAACGATCAGGGCCAGCTGCCTTGCCATTTTTAAGGGACGTAAAAGCTGCAAAAACGTCACCCTCTGTAATGTCATTTTCAAGAGTATCTATGTCACGATTTCCATCTTCACCAATAATAACAGTTTCTGACTGATCACAAAAATTATTTTCGTTATCCTTCATATGAATCAGAATGAAACACACCAGAAAAATGTCTGAACCACTCCTCTTTGCTGATCGAGCAGCCCGATGGCATGTTCGTGTTAAAAGATTTCACTTTGCTCCAGAATTCCTTGGGATTCCTATGTTTTCGTTCAGGGACTTAACAACTTTATCACGGTGAGCCTTATGCTTTGTCCGTAGCAGTTCTTTGTACTCCCTACGCTTTTGATTATAGTGCTCTCTAATTGTTTGCTCCTCTTCAGATTCAGCATTGCTTTCCATATCTCTGTTTGTTCTAATTTGTCTGTTTTCTGTACTCCTCGATCTTGCTTTATCAGGCTTTGGCTTAAGGTTATACAGTTTGCGTAAATCCCGGCGGAGCTCGCGCTTTGAATCTTTACAGTCTGAGTCAAACCAAGCTGCTTTTTTATTTTTGCCAATAACAATAATTTTTTACATACATGAACTTGCATCATGCAATGCCTCGTTAAAGCAATTAATTGCTTCGTTAACGTCAACATCAATAAGACGTGTTGCTTTTTCTAATGTATTTTGAATTCTTCGTCAGACACTGTGCATAAAAATCATTTTACTTTTCCCGTGTCCCATTTCAACTTTTCAATTTTAATAGGATTTGGGGCCATACCCTGTAAACCGTCATCGTCAGTATGCCCAATACAGAGTTCAACAGGCATATGCTTAGATTCAATGCGTGGTTGGACATTCAAATATGTGCATAGTTTTAGTAATACATGAGAAGTTATGAAGTAATCGACAATGCTACATCCGGTTGGAGAATATAAGTGTAATTGCCAAAAGAAGCATCATTTGTAGAGTACCGTTTAGTGTGCACAAATCAAAGCATTTACACAAGTTAATCAATTGCTTTCCGATGTCATTACAGACTCTATCTTTTGATGTTCGACTAGCATCATCATCATCATCATCATCGACATCATCAATGTCACGTGATGGGTCCACACCTAAGTCTTCACTGCTTTCACATGCATTTTCACCGCCAGTGCGTGCATTAAAGTCCCCCCTCATCAAGAAAGGACAGTTGCCATGGGTTTCAATGAGGTTCATTATGCAATGCTCCAAGATAGTAACACCATTTGTGATTTTTGTGTCTCTATAATAGTCAGATGAACTGGGTGGTAAATAAACACCAACCAGAAGAACAGAATCATCAAAAGTAAAGAGCTCCCCTGCCATTTTCAATACAATAGTATTGTCATATTCCACATGTACTTGTTCAACATAATTTGACAGCTCTTTCTTCACGCGTAGTGCAAGCCACCAGAAAAAAGGGCGCATTCCTTTAACCGCCCCGGTATTACAAAAACTTTTTAATCGGAAAAATAAAGGAGGGAGTTTGTACCCAATGTTTAACCCGGTAAAAAAAACAAATTCCCCCAAAGATAAGCCTTCGGTTCGGTTGAAACCTGTGAAATTCTTTCCCAATTTATACGTTAAAAAATTCCCCGCTTTTGCCCCAGGGGCCCGGGCCAAAGCCCCTTTTTTTTCCCCTTTTTTTTGCCTGTCTGTCTTTTGGTTTCGAAAAGTGTTTTTTGTCGTTTGGGCCAGTTCTCCCGGGATGGGGACTTCTTTGTTGGGGGTTAAAACGTGTTTTACGTGTATTTCCGGGGTTTTCCCTACCTCATTTTTCCCGACACGGGGAGAGGGGAGTGGAGGGGAGAGAGGAGGAGGAAAAGGAGGGGAGGGAAAGGGGAGGAAGAGGGGAGAGAGGGGAGGGGAGGCCGTCCCCGGGCCCGCCAAAGGCAGGGGAACAGCCAGCGGGCCAGACAGAGAGGGTTTCTTTTGTCCATTACCCACAGGGGCCCCCTTTCACCAAGGGAAAAATTGGGGGTTTTTGCACTTTTTGCGGCGGGGGGATAATAAAAAATTTAAAGTGGGCAAAGTTTTAGAAACACCCAAAAAAAGTTTGTTTTTTGGGTCAATTTGGAGAGAGAGAGGGGAAGAGGAGGAGGAGAGAAAAGAGAGAGAAAGGAGGGAGAGGAGAGAGGGGAGAGGGGGGAGGAGGAGAGAGAGAGAGGGCCGGAAGAGAGGGACAGAGGAGAGGAGGAGAGATTTAGAAAGAGAGAGAGAGAGGGGAGGGGAGAGGGGGGGGGGGGGGGGGGAGACAGAGAGCCTTTTAATGAGGGTATGTAGTTATCTTAAAAATGTCCCAACAAAAAGAACAACCTTCAAAAACACCACGTAACGCACGCAGCACGCACGGCCCGCCGCACGCACGCACGCCGCACACACACCAACCACGCGGAGCCCCTTGCTTGCACCCACACACACAACCCCCAAAACACACCCTAGAGTGAGAGAGGGGAGAGAGAGGGAGAGGGCGAGAGAGGGGGAGAGGGGGGGGGAGAGAGAGTGGAAAAATAAAAAAAAGGGTCATCTATCCGTTTGTTTAAAAAAATAAAAAAAACAACAAAAGAAACACCCAAGGGCGCAAAAACAGCAAAAACCCAAAAACGACGACGACGACGACAAAGCCCGCCAAACAGCGCGCCCTGGGCCAATAAATCGCCTGAAGTGGTAATTTTAATCATTCTTTTTTTTCCCGGCCCCGCCCCAAAAACAAAACCCACCAAACAAAACAAACAAAAAAAAACCAAAAAACCCCCCAAAACCGCAATTTAACCCCCCAAAAAGGAATTCCCGACGAAAATGGAAAAAAAAAACCAAACATCGTGGTTCCCCAAAAAACCCCAAAAAAAAAACATGTTGGCTGGTGTATGTTGGGGGTGTGTTGGTGTGTGTGTGTGTGTGTGTGTGTGTGTTTTGTGTGTGTGTGTGTGTGTGTGTTTTGTGTGTGTGTGTGTGTGGTGTGTGCGTGGGGGCGGGGAAACGGGGAGAAAAGAGAGAGGGGAGAGAGGGGAAAAGGGGAGGAGGGAGAGGGGAGGAGAGAGGGAGGGAGGGGAGAGAGGCAGACAGAAAAACCCGGAAGACAACAGGAGTTCCCCCCAAGGGGAAGGGTATGTGGAGGTTGGGGCAGGGAGAGGGGGGGGGGGTGGGGGGGGGGGGGGGGGGGTGGAGGGAGTTAAGGAAAAAAAAGGGGTTGAAAAACAGAGCAGGAATTTAAGGAGAGGGGGAAAAAAAACAACCCCCCCCCCCAATTTTTTTGGGGGTGCAAATGTAGGGAACCGTTTCAGAAAATCCCAAAACGACGGGAGATGGAGGGGAAAAAAATCGAGGAGGGGTTTAAAAAAAAAAAAAACCCGGAAAAAAAAAAAGAAAAAAGGGGGAAAAACCCAAACCATTTCAGGGGTTTTTCCCTTTCCCGGTTTGAGTGCAGCGAAACGGAAAAAAAAGGGGAAAGGGAAAAGGGAAAATGAGGATTTTTTTAAAAGCAGTTAGAAGCCTGGGGGGGGCCGCCCCCGCAGCAGATGCAAAAGAAATTTTAGAAAACCTTTCCCTTTAAAGCTTAAGCGGGCCCCGGGAGAAGAAAGTGGTAGTTATTCATTATCGTGTCGTGTCGGGTGTAATGTCGTCGTCGTCGTTTTTCATCATCCATCATCATCTTTCATCAACCCTCACCCTTCTCCTCTTCTCATCATAAACCTTCATTACGGCATCATTACCCTTCATTCCCCCTTTTTCATAATCATACCCCGCCCCCGGGGCCAACGCTGGGGCCCGGAAGAAGGGGAGGGGGAGGGGAAAAAGGAGAAAGAAGAAAAAAGGAGAAGAAGAAAAAAGAAAAAAGAAGAAGAAGAAGGGGGGGGGAAAAAGGGAAAAAAAAAGGAAAAAGAAGAGAAAAAGGAAAAAGGAAAAGAAAAAGGGGAGGGAGAAGAAGAAAAGGAGGGGGGAGGGGGAAGAGAGAAGGGGGAAAAAAGAAGAGCGGGAAAGAAGAAAAAGGGAAGAAAAGAAGAAACCCCTTTACTTTCCCCCCATCTTTACCCGGGGTTTGTCAGTTTAGAATCAAAAAATTCTAGTAGTTTATAAAAACCCTATAGAAAGTGTCCCCTTTTTGTAATCCAAAAGGGGGTTTAGCTTTTTTCCTATCTTAATCATCCTTCTCCCCCACAACGCAAGCAACGCGTAAAAAAATTCAAGGGTCAGTAGCCTTGGGCCCCCCCTGGCCCCCAAATTAAAAGGTCCCCCAGTCACGCAGGGGTCGAACGTATTAGTGTTTGAAATTTCACCCGCGCCCATCAACTACGGGCTCGGTGGGCCGGGCGGAAAACGGTTAGAACCCCCTCATTTTATCATATTTCTTATCGGCAAAGAAACCCGAAATTTCCTATCAGCCCCCTGACCGAAAATACCCGGGGCGCAGTCGAAAAAATAGCGATTTTCGAGGAAAGGGAAAAAATTTAAACCCTCCGGGTGGGGGTTAGGACCCAAAAAGGGGCATGTCCTAAATGCCCAAAAAACAGGGGGAAAGCAATCCGCACCCTTGGAGGCCTTTGCGCTGTGTTACATAGGGTGGGGCCCCCCGGGGTTTTTAAAGTTCCCAAAGGGTTTAAAAAACTGCCCCCTGGCAGGTGTCATCATTATCTAAGGGCCAAATGGGGGGCCGACAGAACCCCCACGGGGGCCCCTGGGTGTACAGCCATATTCTTAAATGCCAAAGCCCCCCGGCGAAAAACCCAAACGACCCCCCAACTGCGTATGCACCCCGCATTTCCCCTTCAAAGTTTTCCCACGGGCCCGGCCAAAAAGGGCAATCCCCCCAGGCCCCCCAAACTTTCGTCATGGGTTCCCGTGCCTTAAAGGGTAACTGTTAAAACCCTTTCCGCTGTCAAAGCCTTTCTCTGCGGTCAGTGGATTTTTCCTCCCGTACAAGGTTTTTCCCCAGAATCGGCGGGGTTCTGTCCGGTTTAGGGTTGGGGGAAGGCGCGTGGTGCGTGTTTGCGTCTGCGTGGTGGTTTTTAACCCCCCCAAACCGAAAACCCCAAAAAAAATCGCGCCCGAAAGCAAGTTGAATATCCGGAGGAAAAACCCCCCAACTACGCGATGCGTCATTTTTTAGGGAGACGCCCCTTTTGGGAACGAAGCCTTTCTTCTGTACCCTAAAGGGGCCCGGGGAAAAAGTAGCGGTCTTTCAAATTTTAAAATGGGCCCAAAAAAGCTCTTGTTGTTTTGGGCAGCGGGCCCGGTAAATATTTTTTCGTCACCAAGGGGTGTCCGGGGAAAAAATTTTGGTTAAAGTAGGTGTCTTTATGGGGGGGAAACGGCCACTTTCCGTTTGGAAAAAAAAATTTTAAAAAAAAAGAAAAAAAAAAAGAAAAAAAACCACGGTGGGGGTTTAAAAACCAATGGGGGCCGGCCCCCCAGGGGGAGCCCCCCGGCCCCCGCGCGCAGAAAAAACTGATTGAGTTGGGAAAGCCGCAGAAAAAAATTTTTGTGGGAAAGGGGCCCAACGCCCCCAGAAAAACCACAGCCCCCAGAGGCTGAAGCCCCCCTTTATTACATAATCCCTACTCCATCCATTTTCCTTTACTGCAGGTTACTACATGCAAAAAATTTTCTTTAATGAAAACCCTTGTCAAATAAACCCTGACAGGGGGCCCAAAACGCTCTCGGCGGGCCCCCTTCCCTTTGCCCGGCTTTAGTTTTTTTTTTATTTCAATTTATATTTCCCCCCGTTTGGCCCCTCTTTTGTTTAAAAGGCGGGTTCTGAGGTGATTCCCCCTTTGCCCAAAACCCGCCTAGCCCAATCTGATTTACATGTCATGCATACATAATTCAGGTATTTTGGGTATGCTATTTTAAAATTATATATTTATTTTTTTTATATATATATAATATTTTTTTTATATATGAAGAAAAAAATTAAAAACTAAAAATTTCCCGGGAACCCTTGGTTCGTTTTGCTTTTTTGCCGTAGCTTCGTCAGGTGAAACGGGGAAAAACCCCCTCGCAACTGCATTTAAAAAATAAAAAAATTAAAAAATTAAAATTAAAATAGGGGGCGAGAGGGGGGGGGGGGGGGGGGGGGGAAAAAGGGGGTGGTGAAAAAAATTTTTGGGGCCATCCCCAAAACAACTTTTAACACTTGCAGCTTTCTTCTGTTAAAATGAGCCCTTTCCCCTTTTTACGATCTTGTAAAAGCAATGTCAAACGGAATCTTTTCCACTGGGGGGAAAATTTCCCTTTTTTTTTTTTTTAAAAAATATAAAGGATTTGCTAAACACCCCCCAAATCCAAAAAGGGGGGGGGAAGGGAAGAAAAGAGGAGGGAGAGGAGAGAGAGGAGAGATGAGAGAGGATGAGAGGGGAAGGGAGAGAGGGGAGAGAGAGGAGGAGAGAGAGCGAGGGGGCAGGAAAAGTGAGGAGGGAGGAGAGAGAGGGGAGAAAAGGAGAGAAGGCGGTTGTGAGAGAGAGAGGGGAGAGAGAGGGGGAGAGAGAGAGAGGCGAAGGAGAGGGGGAGGGAGAGAGATGGGAACTATTTGTTCTAAATACTTTCCCAAGTGTGCTTCCCCTTCATTATGTTTTGCCTTAAAAATTCCCTGAATTGGGGTTGGGCTATTTTTGGGTCAAAGCAAACCCGGGAGGGGGGGGGGGGGGGGGGGGAAAGAAAGGGGGGGGGAGGTTTTTGGGACCCGCCCACTGCCCCCCCTTTTCCCTTTTTGCGCTTTCTTCTGAAAAAATTCCCCCTTCCCCTTTCCTTTTTTGTCTTTTTAAAAGCCATGTGTAAAACAAAATCTTTTCCTGGGGGAAAAACAATTCCGCAATATAAAGGTTTCAGAATGAACCCCCCCCCCCCCCAAAACAGGACGGGAAAAGGGGAGGGGAGAGGGGGAGAGAGGAGAGAGAGGGGAGAGGGGGAAAGGAGAGAGAGGGGGAGGGGGAGGAGTTGCCCAGAGAGTGAGAGGAGAGGGAAAGAGAGGGGGAAAAGGAGAGAGAGAGAGGGGGAGGGGGAGAGAGGAGGAGGAGAAAGGGGGGAAAAGAAAGGAGAGAGAGAAGAGGGAGCGGAGAGAGAGAGAAGAAAGAGAGAGGGGAAAAAAGGGGGGAGGGGCAGGAGAGAGGGAGGGGGGAAAGGGAGAGAGAGAGAGGGAGAGGGAGAGAGGGGAGAAAAGAGGGGAGAGGAGACGAGAGAGAGAGAGGAGGAGGGCCCCCGGGGGAGAATATTTTTTTAAAAAATCCTTTAAAGGAAAAATGGTGTTACCTTCATGTCGTCTTAGAGATTTTTCCCAATAAAAGGGGGATTTTAAAACCATTGTGTATTTTGTTATATATTTTATTTTTTTAAGTTTTTTAAAATAGATCACTGAACTGTGGAGAAAAAAAAAAGCGAAAAAAAAGGGGAAAGAAAAAGAGAAGAAGAAAAAGAAGAAAAAAGAAGAAGAAAAAGAAAGAAAAAGGGAAGGAGTAGGGGGGGAAAGGAGGGGGAGGAGGGAGAAGGAGGGGGGAGGAGGAGGGGGAAAGGGGCAAAAAAGGGAAGAAGAAAAAGTATTTGTGGAGGGGAGAAGAAAAAGGGAAGGAGGAGGGGAGGAGGAGGAGGAGGAGGGGGGAGGGGAGGGGGGGGGGGAAAAACACAAACAAAAAAAGAAAAAATCAGAAAGAAAAAGAGCAGCAACAACAAAACCCACAACCACCCCACAAAAAACCAAACAAACCCAAAAACCACCCCAAAACCTAACTCCCAACAAAAAATTCCCCATTGTCATAAGAAAAAGCAAAGGGGTTTGTCAAAATTTTCATTTCCTTTTTTTAAAGAAAAAAATAGCGCAGTCCTATATTACTCGATGGTTGGAAGTTTTTCTTTTCGAGCATTTCTTTTTATGAATGTAATTTTTGACGGGGGGAGAAATCAAAATTTTTTGCGAAGGCCGCGGGTCTGTTTTGTGTTTTTTTAAAAAAATCCTACCAAACCCCGTCTGTTTTTTTTTTTTTTTTGTACCCGGGTTGTTTTCAGAAGGTGAAGTCTGGGGCCGTTTTTTTTCCTTGAAAAAAATCCATTTAGAAGGAAAATTTGAAGAAAAAAAGCATTCTCTTCTCTTTCTCTCTTTTTCTCTCTCTTCTCCTCTCTCTCTTTTCTTCTCTCTCTCCTTTTCTCTCAAACAGAAGCCAAACATTCCCTCACCCCTCTTGAGAAAAACAAAACATTCCCTCTGGTTTTCTCTGTTCATTTTTCTGTTTGTCTGTCGTCGTCTGTCTGTTCTTAAAAAAAAGATGGGAGCTTTTCTCTCCTCTCTTGTGTCCCCCTTGTCTGTTGTCTGTTGTTTTGTCTGTGCGTTGTCTTTTTTGTCTCTCTCTCTCTCTCTCTCTCTCTCCTTTTTCTCTCTCTCTCTCCCCTTCCTCTCTCTCTCCTTTTCCCTCCACCCCTGGGGAAATCTTGGCAAGCGGGCTTTCTAAAAAAATATAAAGGTTTGATGAAAAAAAAAAAAAGAAGCCAAAAAAAAAAAAAAAAAAAAACCAAATTCACCCTTCCCGTTGTAACCTTCGTGCTCTGAAAATTTTTTTGGTCCCGTTACGTTTTCCCTCCCTTTTATTAATTTAGTTAAAAGGGATTGGGGGAAGATGTGCCCCGCATTTACCCCAAATGTTTCCAAAATGAATAAACCATTTTGTGATGTTTTTAAAATGTTTGTTCTTCTTTTTCTTTTTTTTTTTTTCGAAGTTTGTTACAGTTATTTTCGTTTTTGTTTTTTAAATTTTTCATTTACTTATTTATTGATTCACTTATATTAGGATTTATTGAATTTTTTGTTTCTTTTTTTTTTTTGGGGGGGGGGGGGGGGGGGGAGAAGGGGGGGGGTGGGGGGGGGGGGGGGGGGGGAGGTTTGTCTCCCGGAGGGAAAAGGGGTGAGGGGGGGGGGGGGGGGGGGTTTGTGTGTGTTTTTCTTGGGGTGTGAGGGGGGGGGGTGGGGGGGGGGTAAAGGTTGGGCGTGTGGGATTTTTTTTCTTTTTCCCCTATTTTTTTTAAGTTTTCCCTTTACGGTCTTCTGCTTTTTTCCCTTGTCTTTTTTGTTCTTCCCCTTCGTCTTTTCTTGTTCTTCCCCTTCGTCTTCTTCTTTTCTTTTCTTCTTCTTCTTGGTCTTCTTTTCTTCTTCTTTTTTCCCTCTTCGTCTCTTTCTTTTTTCTTCTTCTTCTTCTTCTTTTTCTTCTTTTTCTTTTTTCTTTTTCTTTTTCCCCTTTTTCCCGTTTCTTCGTCGTCGTCTTCTTCTTTTCTTCCTTTTCTTCTTCTTTTTCTTTTTTTTTTTTCCTTTCTTTTTTCTTCCCTTGTCTTCTTCGTCTTTTTGCTTCCTTTTTCCTTCTTTTATTTTCTTTTCTTTGTTTCTTCGTCTTCTTTACTTCTTCTTCTACTTTCTTCTTTTCTTGTCTTTCCGTTTTCTTTATTTTGTTTTAAATTTTCTCCTTCTTTTTTTCTTCTTCTTCTTTGTTTTTTCCCTTCGTCTTCTTTTATTCTTCTTTTTTCGTTTTTCCCTTCTTTTTACGTCTTCTTTTTTTTCGTAGTCTTTTTTTTCTTTTCTTTTCTTTACCTCTTCCCTTTTCCCTCCCTTCTTCTTCTTCTTCTTTTTCTTCTTTTTTTTTTTTTTTTTTCTTCTTCTTCTTCTTTTTTTTTTTCTTCTTCTTTTTTTTCTTCCTCTTCCCCTTTCTTTTCTTCTTTTTCCCCTTGGTCGTTCGTCGTGTGGGTGTCCGTCTTTTTTTTTTTCTTCTTCTTTTTCCTTTTTTCTTCTTCTTTTATTTTCTTCTTCGTGTCGTCGTGGGTGTCGTCGTCGTCTCTTTCCGTTTTTGCCTTCTTCTTTTCCTTTTTATTTTTTTCTTTTTTTTTTTTCTTTTCTGTAGTGAAAAATTTCCCTCAAAACTTGGAACAAAACCCGTTTTTGCCCGCGTCTTTTTTAAAAAAAGGGGGGGAAAAAATTGTGTCCCTTTTCCCCGCATGCCCCTGTTTCATTTTTGATCTAAGCCCAAGGGTTATGGTTTAAAAATCGGGGTTGTACAAATTTTGTGAGGGGGAAAACGATTGAGGGCAGGGGAGGGAAACATTTATCGAGGAAATTAGTTAAATGGGTTTCGGGGGAAAGTTTCCCCTGTGGGAAAAACCCAAAGTGGTGTGTTTGCTAGACTTCGCTTTTATGTTTTTTTTAAAGGAAAAGGCCAAGTTGTGTTGAAGGGTTGCGTTTTGACTTTAAAAAATTTTTAAAACCCCGTCTGTACTTGTGTACACCCCCGGGACGGGGGTTTGCGGGCCTTTGGGTGGGACGGGGCTTTGTTTTTTGATTTAAAAAAATTAATAAATTTTTTAAACAAATCTTTTTTAAAGTTTCCCGACAGGTGCTCTGTGTTTTTTGTCTTTTGTACCCCGGTCCGTGGGGTCCAAAAGGGGGACCCCCCCGGGGCCCAACTCGATTATTTTTTTTTGTTGTCTTCCATTTTGAAGGTAAATGGAAACTAGGAATTAAAATGCACGCAGGGGAAAAATGGGGGGCAGCCCATTTTTCCCTCACGGGGGACCCGTAAACCATTGGGCGAAGCGTGGTGGGTTGTATGGCCCCCCAAAAAAGGGCCCCCAGCTGTTCATTTTGTAAAACCCGGGTTCTTATAAAAACAGGGAGAACTTTAAAGGGGGGCCCGAAGAAATGTTTGTCTGTGTGTCTTTTTCCTGGTAAAATTGTGTTTCCCTCGCCCCCGGAAAAAATTTTGGGGGGCCCGTCTTTTAAAATTGGGGGGTATTTTAATTTGGGCCCGGATGATGCCCGTGTTTTATTTTACCGATGGGCGTTATAAGGGGCTAAAGGGCCCAAAAGGGCTTTTTTCTTTTGGATGTTTTGGGAAAGTACTTCGCCGATTTCTTATCTCGTGACGAAAAACATGTTGGCATGTTTGATTTTGCCCTTTTTTTTTTTAAAAAATAATTATTTTTAGGCATGTTTGATTGTGAGTTTTTTTTTTTTTTAAAACCCCGGTGTTGGGGGAAGATCAAAAATGGGGTACTTTTTAATGCTTTGTTTTTTTTTTTAAACCCCACGTGGGCTTTAAAAGCATGAGGCGTGATTTTTCCATGGCCCAAGGGGTAAGAACCCGGCGTTATGATTTCGACTATTTAATTTTAAAACCGTGCGTATCAAAAATTTTGACGTCTTTGCGAAATAGTGTCTGATTTGTTTTATTTTTACGTAAAG
Organism: Conus ventricosus; assembly: GCA_018398815.1. Taxonomy (NCBI): domain Eukaryota; kingdom Metazoa; phylum Mollusca; class Gastropoda; order Neogastropoda; family Conidae; genus Conus; species Conus ventricosus. The sequence goes on along the minus strand of JAFLJL010014077.1, from coordinate 86 downwards.
TATATTGCAATGCTTTATTCTTGTATATTTATGTTTGGCTATTTGATTTATATGTTTATGCACATCATATCGCGCGGCGCGCGATC
>JAFLJL010014076.1:0-24388 GCA_018398815.1 Conus ventricosus | reverse complement strand
TTGGGGTTTTGGAGGGTCGGATCATTAAATAAGAAACAAAGCAGAAAAGTTGTAAAATGCGATAACCTACACATTGTTTTGGAAATAAAATAATACGTTACTAAAAAAAAATGTCGCGTGGGCCAGAAGAATCAGGAGTTACATTAGCGCCTGTAAGGTGTATAACCTTAGAATTAAAAGACCTTGCAGACGTTGCGGACTTTGAACAGAACGGTGAGATAGGCGCTTTGTATGGTTTTGAGACACTAAAGATGGCGATTAAAACGCAAAGAGTTGGCGACAGCAAAAAGTTTCCTAAACTAAGAACAACTGCGCAATCTAGAGGCAAATAATGTTGGCCAGTATGAATATAAAATAGTTCGAAAACCTGACCTCAAATGGCACTTAGAACCATATTTAGAATGGGACATAAAATTTGAATTCATAAGCCCATTTACATATTTTAGCCGCCAAAAAAGTTTCAGAAAAGCATTCAACCTGGCCCTTTACATGTAAGTCTTATGCCGGACGACAATAGTCGGAAAGAAATTGAAATAACGCCGTATGGGAAAAAGCAGTACATCCTCCACAGAAAAGAAACAGTTGTAAAAAAAGCTTCTACAAAATTACAGTTCTTTCCAAGCAGAAAATTAGGAGACACGTTCACAATGATATTTGAAATTTCTGTCTTTAAAGATGTGGAGAGGGATGGGGTTGTGGGCGTTAGTGATGACCTTATAAAAGGAATTAATATTAGCTGGCAAAACTTAGACGTTAAACGTCTTAAACGTTACCATCGTCGTTCTTCACAATGGCGAGGATATAAGATCATAACAACAAGCAACAAAATCAATGTTGACTTAAATAGAAACAATCTTACAGAACTAAATTGGATTAATCTTACACATTTAGGCCTCATAGGTTTTATTATACTGAACCAGTTTTGACGGAGAGTATGATAAAAATAATAACTGGATTAGATTAAATTCTATCTATAAAACCATGGAGCAGTTAAACTTTATGACAAAACTCCTCATTGCTCATTGATTTGTGGGCAGACTGGTTGTGGAAAAACAATATTTGTCCTAGACCTATTACAAACAGTTATCGCTATAATTTTTAATCATATTGTGGTTTTCTGTCCAACACTTAACCCCTTCGCTGCTATCATATTTTGCTAAGTCCCATGCTAAGATATTTTTTAGAAAAACACAAAAATCACGCCTATGCTTTTCATATTGCTATATAATTCAGAAGATATTGGAACATAGCTACATAAAAGTATATATCACAATGAAAGGAAATTGAATGAAAAATCTGTTTGTAACAATAACATAATGGAATGATATGCTAGAATGACACATGAACTCCTTGAAATACAATACAAAAAAATGAAAAAAATCAACATGACGTTATTAGGTGAATGCTGGAGCTCACACAGTTCATAGCACATTTTGTATTGAACATTTACAGTGTACAAATGATCCAGGAAGCATGTCCAGTCACAACATACCACAGTCTAAGCCACACAAAGAATGAAAGGCTTTATCTCCCATTTCTGTCACCTGTAGAATTCGAAAAAACACAAAAATCACGCCTATGACTTTCATTTGCTTATAGTTCTGAAGATATTGAAGATAGCTACATAAAAGTATAAATCATATGAAAGGAAAATGAATGAAAAATCTGTTTGTAACAAAAATATAATGAAATGGTATGCCGGAATGTCACATGAACTCCTTGAAACGCAATATAAAGAAATGAAGACATCAATCATGATATAATCTGATGATGCTGACCTCACAGCAGTTTATAGCACACTTTGTGTTGGAGTTATACAGTGTACAAAGACCCATGAAGCAGTGTCCAGCCACACCACACCACAGCCTAGCCACACAAAGAACGAAAGTGTGTAGATCTCCCAGTTCTATCGCCAGTAGAAACACTGAGTGTGATAGTTCCAGAAGCAGTCTTCCAAACACAATCCTGGTTTGCTGGGGCAGTCTGGCAGTAATACCTGGTGTCTTTCCTCTGCCCTTTCTTCCAGCAGACACGCACCTCTTTGAATGGCCGTGCTTTATGTTGGTAGGGGGCAGCACACCGATGAAGTGTCGAGCACACAACCTGACAGCATGGTCAATCCTCAGCATTAGCTGGATCTTTGTCGCCAAAAATCATCTCATTCATGGCTTCTTTCTGGAAGTCAAGGAAGAAGCTGCTGTGACCATCCTTCCTGAACACAATGTGTTCATTCTGCATCCAGCACCAGCAGGTCCAGCAACAGGCCCAGCACCAGCAGGTCCAGGCTGAACATCATCTCCATGCTGCATCAGCCTAGCTGTAACACATTGAAAGCAAGAGTTCAATTTTCTACAGAAATATTTCATAAAATAAAAAGAAAATGTACCACCCACACACACACACACACACACACACACACACACACACACACACACACACCACACACACACATATGAACACACACACACACACACACACACACACACACACACAACACACACACACACACACACACACACAGTGTAAACAAGCCACACCCCCTTCTGTTAGTCCAATAAAACTCAAATAAACGGCATACAAATTCACTTCAAAATGATAACAATTTTTTGTATCTACTCTTGCTTTCAGTTTATGAAAATATTCACAAACACATACACACCATAAGCGAACAAACATACACAAACTGAAATTGGGTCCATTAGCATGACACGCCCCCTTTCATTTTCATCAAGCAAACACTGCAAACAATCCAATGAGTTATGCTTCTGAACAAGAAACTTCACTGCAACATTGTTTAGATCAGTGTTATTTATCACTGTGTGCTTTCTGTTTTCTAGAAAAAGTATCATCAACACACACACACACACACACACACACACACCACACACACAACACACACTTACCCACGCACACACACACACACACATTCCCCCTACTCCACCCTGCCCCTCACACGAACACACACAGGCCATAGGGAAGAGTTGGGCACACATCGGCAAGAAACACTTGTAAACCACAAGCAAACCAAACACACGCAGCGTGACTGAGAGCGAGCGAGCGAGCGACTGACACTGGCACACGAGCCCAACGCCATTGAAAGTCGGTCAAGCACACTGGTCATTGATGACCGGCTCGCTCGCTGACGCGGCCTCCGATCAGCGGTACAGACATACATACACACACTTGGTTGTTCTATTCATAATTATACTGAGAAGAAAAACAACACCATTATGTTATAAAATTGAATGAATCTCTCAAATACACTCACCTGCGTCTTGAATTATTGGATCTCCATGCTCTGAGTCTGACTCAGACGACGAGTGACTCAAAGCTTCTTCCACTTCCAGATCAAACTCTTGGGTCATTAGCATCAACTTCACGAAGTTCGATGCCAGCTGGATCAAAATCTTCTTCATCTCCACTTCTTCATCTCGGTAAAATTTCGTAAATAACCTCTGCAACTGTATAGCTTCGTCGTGCGCCAGCCATGGCTTCGAATACTGAAAGTAGGACTTCACAGTACCTTGCTTATACGATCGTCATAAATTATGTAAATGAACCAATTACCTTGAACAAATGGTACACCAAAAGCAAAGAGTGGTCAAGGGAGCTTATCAAATCATAAATAGAGGGATTTTCGGCAATGCTGGACGAAACAGAAAGAGTGTTGAATCATGACGGACAATGTTCATCAACAGCGCATTGCAGGCGGCACTTTTCATGACGTACACTGTACGTCAACAGCGCAGTGAAGAGGTTAAATGGAACAAAGCATATCATGATAGAAGGTTTATAATGGACAGATGATGACATATATTTAGTTGATCCTAGCAATAAACTGAGTGAGTGTTTAGAACAGTTTTATAGACTGTTTGAAGGAACGCAGACACTATTATTATAGATGACTGTTCGCAGAAAGAGACATAGTTAAAAAGAGAAACACTTTGTCAAAACTAGCTTTCAGCGGAAGGCATGCTAGGATAAGTGTGTGATTTTAATGCCAAAAATATAACTCAGTTTTAAAAGACTTTAGAGAACAGTTAAAGACTGTAGTTTTATTTTTACATGAAAGACAGAGACTCATTAGAAGAATGTTTGCACGAAAATGATGTTATTGAAAATGATCAGGAAAAACATAGGATTAAACAAAAACTGAAATCTGAAAAGTTTAGTAAATTAGTTTTGAAAACGGATAACCCTACACAGTATGTTTGTTTGTAGATAATCGTTATTTTTGGTTATTGAAGCCTTACTTGGCAGAGAACGGGTAAATACCAATCCTGGGTTACTTTCGCCCGAAACTGGGTGAGGGCGGAAGTGGCCCAGGATTGGTATTTCCCCGTTCTCTCAGCGTCAGTGTGTGTGGTTTCATTTTTGTTTCTTGACCTCATTGCAGATAGGTCGGTGGCCTTTGCAATTAAATTTTTCCGAGTTCCGAGTTCTCTCTCTCTCTCTCTCTCTCCTCTCTCTCTCTCTCTCTCTCTCTCTCTCTCTCTCTCTCTCTCTCTCTCTCTCTCTCTCCTTGTTTGTTGTTATTCATGGAGTTGACAGGTCATCATCCATGTCTGTATGTATTACACACGTTCGCAGGGCCAGACTAACGTCCACTGGACTGGTGTCGCTTTTGGCACTTTGCCAATGCTTGTCCACTTTTCCTCCTTGGTTTCTTGACTTTCTTTTATGGCTAACCCTTCCCATCCCATTTCCTCTGCTCTCTTTCCTATCTGGCGGCTTCTGTCTGTCTGTCTGTCGCTCTCTCTCTCTCTCTCTCTCTCTCTCTCCTCTCTCTCTCTCTCTCTCTCTTGACTTGACCTGACTTGATGGGGAGATTAACGTCATATCGGCCTAAGACCCTTAAGGACAAGTGAACTTGCAGACGTAGGTCTTCATCTTCAGTGGCAACTGCTGTCGCTGCCAGTAGTGGATAAGTAGCGTGTGGGGCCGTCGTATTTCATTCGCTGAGCTCTTCTTCCTCTTGAACTTCGGTTTAGTTTTGGTTGTTGGTCGGCCAACGATGGGCGTCGGTGTATTTTGCCCCCTTTCCCAAAAATAAAGGCTGTCTTCGTGCTCGGGTGGCGATGGTCCTGTGCCGCGTGAGGTCGCTTCAAGGAGGGAGCAGGACGAAAATCGCTGGAGCGCTGCACGAGATCCTAACATTCGGCGGGTACACGCAGACTGCGGCCGAGAGGGCAATTTTTCAGCCCAGCCCCATAAGGAGTGCCCCCATGTCTGCTTCGCTCAGCACATGGTTACCCAGGCCACGGTAGTCGCAGTCAGGCAGCGCTCCATCGCCGATCGCCCCGCATCTCCAGGAGCCGTCCCCCGGCGACACAGGCTAGACAGTCCGTCACCCATATGGCCGTCAGTGTCCTTGAAAGTAGAGCTGCCACCTCCCATGGCACACACGCAGAGAACTCTCTCTCTCTCTCTCTCTTCTCTCTCTCTCTCTCTCTCTCTCTCCTCTCTCTCTCTCTCTCTCTCTCTCTCTCTCTCTCTCTCTCTCTCTCTCTCTGTCTCTCTCTGTCTGTCTCTATCTCTCTCTAAGTTATGTTTATATTAATTGACTATTCACAGAACCATGTTTGTGAAATGGTTTTATTTGTGCTCCTGTCACACACACACACACACACACACACACACACACACACACACACACACACACACACACACACACACACACACACACACACACACACACACACACACCTTTACTACAATCACTACCATTACCACATCCACTACCACTGCCCCCACCCCCACCACTACCACTAATACATCAATCTTCCTGAATGAATTTCATCATCCAAACCACTGCCCTCCAACCCAGCCTCAGCCAGGAGAAAGGAGGCGATCAGTTTGTGCGGGGCCGTCAGTACTATTGATTCACTGCGGAGCTGACAGTCTCCCCGGTACGGCCCTCAAGAAAAGCCAGAAGATTGGGTCACTGATGAGTCGCTGTCCCTCATCAGATGAATGTTACGGCTGGTTTCTCCTCCTCCCCCTCCCCCACGTCGGCCGCCGAATTAAAATAGTCCAGCTCTTAAGGTGTGAACGGTCCGCCATGATGGCAGACTCGTCAATCATCAGTCCCGATTTTGAGGACGACAGAAAATCTTGAGATGCTTCAGGCGTCAAGGATGAATCTGAAGTCACACTGAAAAAGCGGCTTTCTTTTGATTTTGAGTCTAGTCCATTTTGTTTATGGTCCAGTCAACTGCAGAGACTAATATTACGGTCAGACTACGTTTTGAGGTAGATTTCTAGTATCTTCCAGTGTCTGGTAAAACCACTGATGGTGTTGGACGGCAGTGTCAGGCCATATAGGGGAGAACTATCGAATCATTGGAGAAGTTGGATGGAAGGTCCAGTGCGTATGAACACTGGAACTGGGTACATTTTAACATTTACGATAAATCCAAATCCATCCCCGAATTTAAAAAAAAGTCATCAATGTCCTAAAGATACAACTGTTGACAGCTCTACTGTAAAGTGCCAGGACACTGAGCTGTCTTCAGTGACTGGCAGGCTTCTATGTCAGAGGTTGATGAAGTTCTTTATTGGAGGACACTGAGCTGTCTTCAGTGACTGCCAGTCTTCTATGTCAAAGGTTGATTAAGTTCTTTATTGAAGGCTTGGTGAACTTCTTTACAAATAACAAGGGCGTGGTGAAGTTGATAAATATATTTGAGATTGAATGAGGATCTTGGATATGCGACAATTAGAGGCTTGTTGAGGTTCTTCACTATATCAGAGGCTTGATGAAGGTCTTTGGTGTACAAGAGCTTTTGTGGAATTATTCACCGTACAAGAGGCTTCGTTAGTTGTTTTTCTTTCGATGTGAGGCTTTCCACTACATTACACTTGATTAGGTCTTTCAATATATTGGAGGCATGGTTAGGTTCACCAAACTGCGGAAACTGGAGGCTGTGTCAAATGTTTCGTCAAAATGGAGGTAGCTGAAAGTCTTCATCATGTCAGAGGCTCGATGCAGATTTTCTGAAGACAGGTCATCATGTGGATATTGGAGGTTTTGTGATGTTCCTACCAATTTTTGAGTCTTGGTGATGTTCTGGGGGATTGAAGATTTAAGTTATATTTGAGGCTTGGTCATTACATTGAAAGCTTAAACGGGGGAGATTCGTTATTGCATTGGAAGTTCGGTGAAGTTTGTTGATATAGTAGAACTTTGCTGAAGTAAATTTCCTCACTATATTCACTTTACTCACTTCATTATTGAAAGCTTATTGAGGCTTGTCACATTATTGTAGGCCTGATAAAACTCTAATATATTGGACGCTTGTCATGATATTGATGGCTGTAAATACTTTAATTATAGCAAAGGTTTGATAAACCTCGTCATTATGTTGTCAACTGCGTGAAGTTCTTCCTGTACTGAAGGCTTGATAAGGTTTAGGATCATGCCAGAGGCTTGGTGAAACTCTTCACATATGAGAACTTTGGTTGGCCTTGCTACTATGCTGCCCCTATTTCGTGTTTATGACAGCCAGTACTGTTCTGATTTTATAGTGTTAGTCTCCTATTTTCTGCCTGTGACATGTTTCCCACGTAGAGCTGTTATACGTTTGCTGCTATCAGGAAAAGGCAATGCTTTTTGCTGTCTTGTGCAACTTTCTGACCACAGAGATCTGTGATGCAATTCAAACTTGTGGTTGGTTTTCTTTTTCTTCCTTGATCGAGACCCCAGCTCACATAGAGATCAACTTCTCGAAGATGTTAGCGATGTCATGTATCTCGTGTCCTTAGTGTGGGCTCAATGTGTCTGGAATCTTTCTTCCAGCGGGGCATAAAACATCGCAGCAAGCTCGGGGATTGCTGGGTGCCAGAAACGTTCAGTTGCTTCCTTCGGGAAGTGTGTCCATCTCTGTTCGGTCACCATAGACCATGGCCCTGGTTGCCACCTTGATCAGCGTCCCTTAGGGTGGTTCTCCACATGGGCTATAGCACTTGAGATGGGTGTCTACCTAAATGTGAACTAACGGAGCGGTAATTCGCTTTTTTCACCGTTGGATGTGGCGGTTGTACGTGTAAGTATTGACAATCGAATAGACTCAAACCTGTTCGTCCTGGGGAACAACCAACACCCAGACAACCTAAAAAATAACGACAAACATTTGAGCATGATCCATCCGTCCCAGTACCTATTTGTGACAGCTTATTCGGTAAAGAAGTTTGGGAAAGTTAGTTCACATCATTTTATGTTGCTGACTCCCTTTTGCTGAAACTGGTGATTTGTTCACAGCGCCGAGAGTCGTTCTGATATCCCAACAAGAAACAACCAGATATACGCTCTCATTCATAATAATTCAAACCCCTGTTTTGTTTGAACATTTTAAGAAAAAAGCACTTTGCCTTTCTTGTCCGCATATTGACAGCCAAGAAGATGTGGTTTGCCTGCACCTACCAACATGCAATGCAGCAATCACAGCTAATAGGGTACACAGACCTACAGCAGTCACAGCTAATGGGCACACACACCTACAGCAGTCACAGCTAATGGATACACAGACCTACAGCAGTCACAGCTAATGGGGTACACACACCTGCAGCAGTCAAAGCTAATGGGGCACACACACCTACAGCAGTCACAGCTAATGGGGCACACACACCAACAGCAGTCACAGCTAATGGGGTACACAGACCTACAGCAGTCACCGCTAATGGGGTACACAGACCTACAGCAGTCACAGCTGATGGGGCACACAGACCTACAGCAGTCACAGCTAATGGGTACACAGACCTACAGTAGTCACAGCTAATGGGGCACACACACCCACAGCAGTCACAGCTGATGGGGTACACAGACCTACAGCAGTCACAGCTAAGGGGGCACACACACCTACAGCAGTCACAGCTAATGGGGTACACAGACCTACAGCAGTCACAGCTAATGGGGTACACAGACCTACAGCAGTCACAGCTAATGGGGTACACACACCTACAGCAGTCACAGCTAATGGGGTACACAGACCTACAGTAGTCACAGCTAATGGGGTACACAGACCTACAGCAGTCACAGCTAATGGGGTACACAGACCTACAGCAGTCACAGCTAATGGGGTACACAGACCTACAGCAGTCACAGCTAATGGGGTACACAGACCTACAGTAGTCAGAGCTAATGGGGTACACAGACCTACAACAGTCACAGCTAATTGGGTACACACACCTATCCTGCAATGCAGCAGTCACAGCTAATGAGGCCCACAGACCTACAGAAGTCACAGCTAATGAGGTACACAGATCGGGAAAGCGATTCTGTATTCTGTATGCTGTCCTGCATTTTTCTGTCGATCACATTAAGAATGTCGTGCTTTGCTCAAGCTTACTGCAAATAGCGTCTCTTCTCTCTCTCTCTCTTTTCTCTCTCTCTCTCTCTCTCTTCTCTCTCTCTCCCCCTCTCTCTCTCTCTCTCTCTCTCTCTCTCTCTCTCTCTCTCTCTCTGCATGTAGATAGTGCAATAAAATAAAATGCGTTATGGCTCAAATTGCAAAAGCTGTCACACGCTACACTCCCAAAAAACAAGCATATGAAATTGGAAAAAATATTTTTCATTGTACAGAAATCGGAGTGAAACACCAACTTGGGTATCTTCGATAAAAACATGGTTTGGATACTTATGGCTTATTTTTGTTGGTTAAACGGTGGAGTGAATTACGAGAAACTGTTTTTACGGGGAAGTTCACAACTCTTGATTGACTGTATAGACAAAATTGGGATAGTAAAATACTAAATAGTGCAGATATTCACATATCGTTCCTTTAAATCTTTATGGCAGCTGAGAAATATTTAAACTGATATTAACATTTTTAAATCTCGCAAATTGTTCGTGAGATTTCGACTTGGGTTAGTGACTTGAATGTCCACCAAAGATATACACTAAACTCCCAAACTGCCCATTCTGTCACCACATCGAGGACGGAATATATTTTTTGGATTTTTTTGGGTCCATCCTATAAAGATTGAAGAGATAAATACATTTTGCCTCATACTAGAAATGTTCATCAAGTGTCATTGCTTCTTTTACTACAAAACGAAAGAGAATTGTAATCGCTCTGTAGCTTTGTTCATTTTCAAGGCACGGAAACGAAAAGAAGAACTGCCGTCAGTTAACACACAAATGCCGGACTAATGTCAGGAGGAACATACATTTTTTTTTATGCAAATGTTTTCTTTTCATAAATTTCAGTATGCGCGTCGAGCCGTGTGTGTTCTACTTTTGTGTTTGACCTCATTGCAGATAGGTCGGTGGCCTTTTGCAAATAAACTGTTTGAGCTGAGTTGAGTTGAATTGAGTTGAGTTGGTTCTCTCTCTCATGCCCTTTTTTTTTCTCTTGTTTTGTTGGTCTTTGGGCCTCCATACCCCTATCATCATCATCATCATCATCATCATCATCATCATCATCATCATCAAACATCTCATCTCCACATACCACACCCCCACCAACATCATCATCATCATCATCTCAAACACATCATCATCATCATCATCATCTCATCATCATCACCACCACCACCATCATCATCATCATCATCATCATCATCATCATCATCATCATCATCTCATCATCATCACCACCATTTCCGTCGTCTTGGTCCCTCGTCACCGTCAAACTCCTTATTTGTCATCATCACCAAGACAACAAAAACATAAAATGTTTTTTTAAAATCATAATGTCATCCTTCTTGTTTACAGTCGCATAATAACATATATTTTGGGGGGGGGGGGGGGGGGGTTTGGCGCCCGGGCACGTCGCAAGTAAACGACAGTGTTGGGAGGCTCCGGAGGAAAAGTGGCCAATTTTGCTCTTTCAAAATAACTAAGAAGCCACAATGTGCGTCGATTGCAGTGCAATCAACAGCTGACCCCCCGCATGAAGCAATCTTAAAGTTTTGGGGGGTTTTGGGCTTTTTTTTAATTTGGAAATTTTTACGGTAACTTGGGCGGAAAGGTTGAACCGGGGAAGTCGCCAGCAAAACCGGAAAAGTGGCCTTTGGGTTTATTTGCCCGTCTGCTCGTAAAATGCAGGGGAGAGGGAAAAAAAAAAGCAGGGTCCCAAGTCACCCGTTTTGGGTTTCGGATACCTCCTTTTTTTACAATCCTCCTAGTTCCAGCGAAAGAAGTGAAAGGTTTTTCAGGAGGGAAAACCAGCAGACGGAAGACTAAACTTTCTGGGGAACTTTTCCCTAGGCCAAAACGTCCCGGGATTTCGACGCAAGGAAAGTAAAAACGAAAATTTTCGGGACGGGTCGCAGTTTGGGGGGAAAAAAACGGGTTTTCTCTCTGGGGTTTTTTAAAACAGGGTGCAAAAAATTGTTTGATATTTTGTTGAAACGGTTTTGGGGTCAGCAAGACTCGGGAAAAAGTGATGGAGCGGTGGGAAAAAACTAAAATTCGTCATTTTCACTTTACAAATTGTTTTGAAAAATTAAAAAAGGGAAAGGTTTGAAAGGGTTTGAGGGTTGGGGAAGTTCGTTTTAAGGATAACATCAGAGAAGTGAAATTAAACTGCCAGAGGAGCAGTTGCAAAAATTTAAGGTTTTTGTCGTTTTTTAACAGACGAAAACAACCTAAGAATTTTTGGGTTTCCCAGGGGTAAAATAGTCAGGGCAGAGTGGGACACCAGAAAGATTTGGGGGAAAATTTTGTGCTATTCTCTTAAAGGGGAAAAATTTGAAGTTTAAAGGGTCGACCCCGTTTTTTCCGGGGCCCTGCAACCGGGTGGGGTTGGGTCCAAGAAGGGGGGCCCTGGGGGACGCTAAAAAAAGGGCCGGGGGGTTTATTTTTGGGTTCGTGTGGGGGCCCAAACCCGGGGGCCCGACGGGGGTCCCTTCTATGCCCCGCAGAAACTTCGGGAAAAAAAAAGATCTTGAGGGTGGGAAAAATTGACCCCCCGGGGCCTACGCTTTGTTTTTGTGCGAAAAAGGGCAAAAAAAGAGTCTGTGACAGGGCCGGGGACTAAAAATGGGAAAGTGTTAATAAAGGGAACTTTGACGGGGGATGGGCCGGTGGGTTTACGATTGCGATGCCCCCAAAGGGTTTGTGCTAAAGTGTGAAGAGCCCTATGGTCTCGCCAAAGCCGTTAAAACCAGTGGGAGGCATATTTTCTGTTTGAGCTGCTTTTTTTTTTCAGTGAGACAAAAAAAGGTTTTGGGCCCAATTTAATGTTCGGGGTCTGAACTTTTTTGTGCAAGATTTTGTGAAAATTATGCCCACTCTAGCTTTTTTATAATTTTCCCCAAACTTCGTTTTTTTGTTGCTGGTGAATTTTCCACTAGGTTTTTAGGGTGTGGTGTTTTCTACAGAGTTTTGGGAAAAAATGAATAAATTTTTTAAAGTGTGTTTTTTAGTTTTTTTTTTTTCAGCATCATTTGTATTTGTATACAAATTGAATTGTTTTTTCTGTGTCTATTTAAAGGGGGGGATTCCCGTGTGATTCTTTTGAAGGGTTTTAAATTTTGGTTGTTTTTTGTTCATTGCATTTATTTTTTAAGGGAAAATTTTTTTTTTTTTTTAAAGGTAGGGCAGTTTTTTTTGGGGTTTTTTTTACTTTTTTTTTTCTCTGTTGTGTGGTGTGGGGTGCGCAGATTTTGGGTGTTGTGTGTGTATCCCAGGTGTGTGTGTTTTGTGTTGTGTGTATGGTATTACGGTTGTAGGGTTTTTTGGGTTTTTTTTTTGTTTTTTTTTTTTTAAAAATTCCCCCTGGGTAAAAATTTTAAAAAGCTAGACTTAAAAGAAGCTCAAAGGAAGGTAAAATCTTACCTGCAAGGTTTCCCCTTCCCGGCGGGGTCCCCCAACCATATGGGACTTTTATCCCCTTAAATGAAAACCCCACGGGTTTTTTTATGGTAAGGCACCCAGTTATTGTGGGAAGTTTAGCAATGGTCTTTAAAAAGAAATATCTTTAAATCAGTTTTTAACCTGGGGGTTTTCTCTGGGATTTGGTTTTCAGGAACTTTTTTTGCCCTTTTCAAAGAATGAAAAGTAAACCGAAACAGTTGATTTCTTTGGGTTTAATTTAAACAAAAGGAAAATCGGGGCCCCCCAAGTCTTTTGGGTGGGTGGCAGATGATAAGATAAAAGTGAAGGGATTTTTGATAGTTAAATCTTTAACCCAAAAAAAACACATTGAAATAATGTTTTTTTTTAAAAATTTTTCCAGCCTCAAAGAGATGGAAAAAGGATTTTAACACGGGTTTCATAATGAAGTTGCTATAATTTTTTAATTGGGTTTTTTTTTCGAAAATTAAGTTTAAAAAAAAAATAAAAAGGCCATGTCTTTGGGGTTTGGTCTGTGCAATGACTACATTTTTTTTTCGGGGCAAAATTGAATAAATTTCAGGAATTCTGTTTTGGTTTTTTAATTTTAAACCTTCATTTTAATTCATAGAAAAAAGAAAAGGGCGGAAAACAACAGCCATCACAAAAAATAAAAAGTGCTAAACCTTTGATTGTTCCCTTTTCTGATTGTTCTGATTGCTTACTTTATTTTTCCCCCAGCCCACCTCACTCCCTACCCCGCTCTCCCCTTCCCTCTTCATTATTATTATTTTTCTTTTTTATTTATTTTTTTTTTTTTTTGTTATTATCTTTTTTTAGTTTTGTTTTGTTTATTGTTATTGTTTTTTTTTTTGGGTTTTTTTTTCCCTTTACTTTATTTTCATTTGATTTTTCCTCTAGGATTCCCATGACCGCTTTCCCCTTGTTTTCTTTGTTTTCTTCAAATTTGGATTTCCTGAAATGTTTTTTGTCCTACTCAGGGGAGGACTGGAGGTAAAAAAAAGCACTTTTAGGGGCAAAATCATTATCCTCGAAAATAAAAAATTTTGGGTCTTTTGTCTTTTTTGTCCCCTTTTTTAAGGGTTATTGTTTTTTTTTTTTTTTTTTTTTTTTGTTTTTTATTATTTTTTTTGTTTTTTTGGGGGGTTTTATTCCCGGGTTTTTTGTTTTGCTTTCTTTTTATCTTCTGTTTTCTTTTGGATGTTCCTCTTTTGTTTACATGACCCCCTTCTGTTTTGCTTTTTGATTTTTACATTAATTGATTTTTTGCATGTTGTAGCCCCAAATCGGGGCCGGGGACGGATGAAAAAAAGCCCGTTAGTGCTTATCTTTTATCCTGGGAAAAAAAAGGAATTTTTGTCTTTTTTTTTGTCTTGCCCTTACAATGGTTTTACGTTTAAATTAGTCCCGTTCAATGTAGAATTTAGCCAAAAATTGCTTCTGAGCAGTATCGCATTAGCTTTTTAAAATTTTTGGGTGATGATGAGAAAAAAATTTTCTTTCCTCATTGTTTTGTGAAAACTGAGATGAAAAAAGGGAATTTTTCTTTTCTTAAATTTTCTTGTGTAAACCCAAGATTGAGGTTTTGGTTAAATTAAATTCTTTTGTAACTGATTCCCCTTGGTTTTGGGGGAAATAAATTTTTCCATCTTTCTTGTTTCAACGGGTTTTGATGATTTTTTTAAAAATTATTTTTTGTCTCTGTGACAAAAAACCCCACTCGTTTTAAGTGAAAACTTTCATGTTAAAAAATGCTTGCTTTTAAATTAATCTGGGAAAAACGTTATAAAGGGGAAAAGATTTTTTTTTGGGGGGGGAATGCGGGAATTTGATTTGAAAAAAAGTTGGTTAGTTGTTAGGTTAAAAAAAGGACTTACTGTATTGTTTTCTTTTAAAGGTGACGGTTCAAATCAAAAACAAACTGTATTTTTTTAAAATTTTGAAAACTATTTTTTCCCCAAAAATATTTCCCTGTTTGAAGTCAAAGGGTTTTTTTGCCCCCAAAAAATTGCATGTTGTTTTAAAAAACCCCTGCCCCCTGTTTGTTTTTGTATGTGGGGATTTTTTGTTGTTGTTGTTTTTGGGTTGTTGCCCTTCATTTTTTTTTTCCTGTCATGACCCTTCAAAATTTTTTCCGTACCCAAACTCCCTTTCCCCCACGGGTTTTTAAAGGGCCGTGATAAAAGGGGCTTTTTTAAATTTTTGGGCTTTTTGTGCCATGTAGGGGGACCCCCCATTAAAGGGTTTCTTTTGAACTTGACCCTTTCAAAAACCTTCAAAATTTAAAAAAAAGGGACTTTCGATCCTTGGTCGCTTTTTTAATTCTCATTTTCTTCTGCCGTTTTTTATTGATTCTGTTTTTTTTGATGTCGCTTCCACTTTTGGGCCCTTTTTCGACTTCAGTTAAAAAGTTTTCTTTTGTGAAACAGATTTTGGGACTGTCTGTGGGGCAAAAGGGGGAGTCTCTTTTAAAAAGTCGGGTGTGTTTAGTTCTTAATTTCCTGCATATATCGGAACGGGCACCTTTGAACCCCAACAAAGTGACTAACCCCTTCAGTTTTCTGCCCCAAGGTGTTTTTTTCCCCCCTTTATAACCCTGTTATCAATAGTCCAGTGGTTTTACTGGGCAGTTTTTTGTAACGGGAAAAGCCCTGATTTATAGCTGTGTATGGGGACTTGAAATGGGGGTTTTGGGTTTTAATTGGAAAAAAAATTTTGAGCAACAACAGGGGCCCAAAAGAAGTAAAGAAAAAAAGAGTTCCCCCCCCAACCCCCTTTTTGTTTGTTTTTTCCCCAGCAGGGCGAATGTTATAGGGGGTTTTCCCGTGTGATTCGCCCTGAAGGGGGTTTAATGTTGTTTTTTTAAATGTTTTTTTTTAAATTTTTAGTTTAAGACAAAAGGGTAGGGCAGTGTTTTTTGGTTTTTTTACTTTTTTTTCTTTAATTTTTTTAAATTTATTTTTTTTTTTTGGGTTACGAGTCCCTGGGTTACCCCGGATCATGTGAGGTTGATTCCTTGTGTTTTGCTTAAAATTTGTATGGAACCCTGATTGAAAATATGTAAAAACCGTTTTACTGAAAACCCCTTGTTAAAATTAAAATTTGGGAAAATTTTGAAAAAGCCCCCCCACTTGTTTCCTGCCCCATGTATAATGTTTTTTAAGAAAACCTTTTGGGTTGGCCCTGTGTGTGTGTGTGTGTGTTTTGGTTGTGTGTGTGTTGTGGGTGTGGGGTTGTGTTTTGTGTGTGTGTGGGGTGTGTGTGTGTTGTGTGTGTGTGGTGGGTTATTGTGCTGGGGTGGTGTGTGTGTTTTTGGCAGGTATGTGTGTGGGTTGTGTGTGGGTGTGTGTGGTGGTGTGTGTGTGGGTGTGTGTTTTGGGGTTTTGTTTTGGTGTGGTGTGTTTGGTATTTTCGGTGAAAGGGTTTTTATTGTGGTTTTTTTTTTTTTTTTTTTTTTTTGCTTTCGAAAATTGGGCCCGAAGAAACAATGGGTTTGATGGTTCTTTCAATTTTTTAATAAAACATAGGAATAGCGGGGCCCCTTTTTCCCAAACAGGAATTTATTACAATTTTTGTACCCCAAAAATTTTTGGGTTTGGGGTCTGAGAAGGGCGCTGTGTTTTACCGGTTTGCATTTTTTGTAAAATGTTCGAATTTTTGAAATGGTTTTTCCCAAGTGCCAAAATTTTAGTCAAAATTTCGGTTTAAAAGGGGGGGGGGTTGTCAGAAAGTTGCCCCTTTTTTGAATGAACATTTAAAAAGGATTTTTTTGGTTTGGGATCGTTCTTTTTTTTCTTGTACTGTTGGGGTTATTGTGTGTTCGTGTTTTTCCCAATTGTTTTTGTCAGGGGCTGTGGAATGAGAAAAATTACCTGGGGAAATTACATTTTTTTTCATGCTTTTTTGGGAAAATCAAGGTGCTAAGTATACTTTTTCCCCAGGGGAGTTTTTTCATACATCCTAAAAGTAAAAAGGGTTTTGCTTCCTACGGGAAAAAAGATTTGGAGCAGGTTGAATGGCCTTTGTAAATTACATTGGATATACTTTGGGGGAGTTTTTTGGGGAAAAAAAAAATGGATAGAAAGATAAAAAAATAAATTGGGGATTCAAAATATTTTCCCTTACAATTGCAAGGGGGGAAAAATTTTGATTTTAAGAAATAGGAAAAAATGTTTTTAAACCCCCTGAGGAATCAGAATATGGGATTTATTTTCTAAAAGAAATCATTTTCCAAAAAAAAAAAGAAAACTTTTTTAGGGTCAAGGGGGGGGGTATTCAGTTTGGGCTGGCGGATCAGTTACAAAAAAAAAATTTGGGGTTGCTTTTTCTATTTTTTTTAAAAATTTTCGGAAACAAAGTTTTTTAATGTTTGTAAGGGCCCCCAAGGGGCAGTATTTTTTTTTTAGATGGGGGGAAGTTTTCAAAAAAACGATTACTTTGGTAAATGTATATGGGCCTATTTGGCGGAAAGTTTTAACCTAGATTTTTTTAAATTGCTTTTTAAGGGTGCTAAACTTGAACAGTCTGGAAATTTAATAACTTGATTTTGGGGAAAGGAGAGGGAATGTTGTGTTTAACGGGAAACTTGATTCAAGAAAAACTTTTTCTATTACCCCAAAATTGGCCTAGTTTCGCGAAAAGAAATTTTGGATTTAACTGTCCCATGAATTGTTTGGGATGTGTTCAGACTTAAAACCCCAAAATTTAGAAAATATTCTTGGGCAAATTTAATACCATAAAACAAGGCGGGTTTTAGATTTTTTTTGGGATATCAGATAGTCTGTTGTCGGATGTCGTAGATCTAATATAGGTCTCAGTTAAAGTTTTTAAAATCTTCCCTTTTTGATATAAGTCTTTGGAAAAATTTTTGGGGTGGGATTGGGCAGTTTCTGGAAATTTTTAAAAATTCTTTATTAAGGACAAAAATTTTTTGATGAAATTTAAAAGGAGTCATTTCAGAGTTTAAAAAAGAATTTCGCTTTACCAGTCTCAACTTTAAAAATTTTTAAAGAGGTGGCAAGTGATATTGCTACAGTTTACAATTTCAGTTTAACTATTTTTTGAAATGGTGTTTCTAAAAAAAGGAAAAAACAATTTCCCAATTTATGCCCATTAAAAAAAAAATGATTTTAAAACGGGGGAAAAGGAACTTGAAACAAAGATTTCCAACTTTAGTTCAAAAGTTTAATGAAAAAGAATTTTGGGGGAATAGAAAAATTGAAATTGAACTAGAAGAATCGGGAAAAAAGGGAAAAAAGAGGGAAAAAATTTTTGTTAGGAAACAAGAGTAAAGTGGATTTTGCGAAGGGGAGAAACTAGTTAAAAAATTTTTGCAGCTTGGGGAAAAAAAGAAATTTTGTAGATCGTCTATGGTTTTTTTGAAAGGTTGATTTGGGGGGAAATTTTAAACCGATCAAAAGAGGATCCTTAAAAAAAATTTTAAACATTTTATGAAAACTATTTACAGAACCCGAAAGCAAGGAACGTAGATCTTAATTTGGTATAATAATGGTTTCCTTTAAAAAATTAAAAACAAAAAGAAAATGATTTGAATGGGGGGCCATTGACTATAAAAGAAGGGGGGTGGGGGCCCCAAAAAATATGAAAAACAAACCCAAAAACCCCGGTTAGATGGTTTTTACTGGTTTTAATTTTATAAATTCCCTTTTTCGCAGGATTTTTGGGGGACCTTTTTGTCAGAAAAATTTTGAATGTTGGGTTTTTATAAACGGTTGTCGTTACACCCGAGAAAGGGTTTTCCCTTGTTTTTTTTTCCCCGGGGATAAAACCCAAAAAAGTATTTGAAAGAATTTGGGGAACCCAAATTTTTTGTTAAATTTTCGGTTTTCCAAAAAAGAAACAGCCTCCCCAAATTTTAATCGTATCAAATGTGTTTACCAAAATAGTTCATGAGGACCAAAAGGGGTTCAGGGGGGGAAGATACATTTGGGGGGAATATTAAAAAAAA
The DNA here is from genome assembly GCA_018398815.1 of Conus ventricosus. Lineage (NCBI taxonomy): Eukaryota > Metazoa > Mollusca > Gastropoda > Neogastropoda > Conidae > Conus > Conus ventricosus. The sequence goes on along the minus strand of JAFLJL010014076.1, from coordinate 5,621 downwards.
ATCTTTGATGTTCTTTAATATACCGGGAAGAAAAAAACCCCCGGGGCTTTTACTTAAAGGGGTTTATTTTTTAAAAAAGGTTTTGGGTAGATCTCTTGGCCTTCTTTAAAAAAAGGCTTGAATTTTTCAATTTTGGCTCCGTTATTATAGGTGGATTGTCTCCCTTTTTCAAGGACCTTTAGTCCGTGGGTTTTTGGGAAATGGGGCAAATTTTCTAAATGGTTTTTCCCCCTTAGACGGGGGAGTGCAGGCAGGGGGTTCCTTTTTCTCCTTACCCTTTTCCCGATTTGGCGCAGAGGTCCCGTCGCTTTTTTTTTAGGGCAAAAAAATTTTTATTTTAAAAAGGTTTTCCCTTTGGGGAGGGGTCAAGGGTCCTCCCGTCGCAATTCGCGTTTTTACCAATATTGTTTTGGAGGGGACAGAAAGGCGTTCAATGAAAAAATTAATTTTTTATTTTAGACCTTTTTGCCCAAAAATTGTTTTAAAAATTTTTAATTTATGAAAAAAAAAAAAATGTCGTGTGGTTTGGAATATGAAGCATTCAAAAAATGGCTTTTATGCGTGATGAAAATTTGCTGGAATCCTTTGGGAAAAATTTTGAATATTTGGGGATACGGGTTTTTTTGTGGGGCCCTTTTGAAGAATAAACGGATTTAAATTTTGAAGGGCAAAAATTTAATTACATTAAAAAGGTAATGGGTTTTGGGGTTAAAAAGGGGACCTTTCTCCCTTTGGTAAGTTAAAACCCTACTTTAAAACATTGGTTTTGTTTTAAACTAAATTTTTTTTGTAAATCTACCTGATCCCCCGGTTTTAAATTTTTTTTTTTTGAAAAAACAGGGCAGCCCTTTTTTCCCTTTTTTTTGGAGCAATAAACCCGCCAAGTTTAAAAAGGATAAGTGTGCCAAAAATTATGTTGATGGTGGATTTTTGATGGTTGATTTACAAAGCTTTTTTGACTTCATTAAAAAATATCCTGGGAAAAAAGGCTAAATTATGAAGGAAATCTGCCAAAAATTTTGTGTATGCCTTATTTCTAATTTTGTAATTTTGTTTAAAAAAATGGGGAAAAATATGTACCCTTTTTTTGTTTGAAAAATTGTAGAAATTTTTTTTTGGGCCCGACGGGGTGAAACATGCAAAATTTTGTAATTTAAAAAGCCCCCCAAATGGGCCTGCGTTTTTTTGGCTGAAAATTTCATACATTAAACAAACAATATACTAAGGACGGCTTTTAGGGTTTTCTTTTAAAAAATTGGGGGTTGAGGAAAAATATTTTTTTTATTAAACCCAAATTTTATGTTTTAAATGATAATTTTTTCCTTACCTTTAGAGGTAATTTTTGGAACCTTTTCCCAAATATCAGGGAAAATAACTTTTTTTCCTTTAAAGGGGATTTTCAATGCCTTTTTGGGAAAACCAGCAGAAAAGTAGAATTGGATTGATCCTTGGTGTAGTTTTAGAAAATTAAAAAATTGGAAAGTAAATTTAAAGGGGAGGCAAAAGGGGTCCAGGCAATTTTTAAAAGATCAGAGGTTCTCCCACTTTCAGGGCCCTTAAAAGGGGGCGAAATCTTTTAATAAACTTTAAAAGGGTTTGAAATTTTCAAACAGGGTTTTAAGGGTATTTATTTTAAACTAGTGGGTTTTCCCGGGAGGGAAAAACTACCTTTGCCTTTTTAAAACAAGGAAATATCCGGGATGACCTGGGAAAAATTTTAGAGGACCCTGGGATGTAACCCCTGTTTAAATGAAATCCAAACGATACAACACTTTTTATGGGGCCCGTCTGGTTTTCCCAAAAAATTTTTGGTGTTTTTTAAAACCCTATGTTGTTCCCGTGACTGTCGAAATTTGGGGGGTTGCATTTTCAGAAAAATTGATTGTATTTGGCTGTAAAGAAGGAGTCAAAACAGACTTTTTTCCCCTTTTTTTATTCCCATTGGGTGGCAAAATTTTACCTTTTTTAAAATTTTCATTTAAAAAAGCAGTGCCCAGGATTCAAAGGGTTTCTTGGGTATTGAAAAAGAGTTTTAAAAATCTTAGGTACATGCCTTTTTTGGGGAAGGGACATTGCCTCTCTTTAGTAAACCGTGGGCCTTATATCAAAATTTGGGTTTTATTTAAGGGTTTTTTTTCTGGAATTGGAGGGGTAACGCCTCTGGTAGATACCTATGTGGGGGGATTGTTGCTTGTTTCTGTTGGTCTTTTTTCCCAAAAAAAAAAAGATAAAGGGCTGTAAAGGGAAAAAGCAAAACTCCAAAAAGCAAATTTTTATTTTAGCCCCCTTCCATTAAAAAAAACAAAATTTTTTTAAGGATGTAGAAGTTCATTTGAAAAAATTTTTTTCAATGTGCCACCCAAATTTAAAAAACTGGGGAAAGGTTCACATTTGGGGTATGTGTGTGCGAGTGTGTGTCTTTTTGTTTTGTGTCTGTTTGTGCTATTGTGACTGAGGAAATTTTTTTTAGGATTATTGAACTTTTGAAATACTTAAACTAAAAAATTATTTTGTTTTGTGTGTGTATATGAAAATTTTAAAAATTTTGTGTGTGTGTTTTTTAAAATTTTTTTGTGAAGTGTGTTTCTAAACATGTGTGTATGTGTGTGTTTTATTTAAGGGGTGTTTGTTCGTTCAAATTCAGTTGTGGTTTTTTAAAGTTTTTCATCGGGAAAATTTATCTTTGGGCCTTTAAACTGCAAAAGTAAAATTCCAAATTTTACTACCAGCCCCCTTCCCCCCCCCCCCCACCCCCCAAAAACAACAACAACAACAATAAAAACCACTATTACACACATATCTCAAATGGCTTTTTCACATAGTTTTGCAACTGGGCACTGAGCAATAACCAAAGCAATATCAAAAAGCAAAGAGTTATTTACCACACTATCAACATGGTCAGAATTATTTATAAAAATATTCTTCTCCTTATAAGCGGGGGTTAGTATAGGGCATTCAAATAAAAGATGACGAATTGAGATATTCTCCTGACATATACACGCTATACCTCGTGAATATTTGTATTCCATGTATTTAACCGTAATTTATGAATTAGTCTGGCTATATACCTTGGACATGATGGCAGGACGAATAAATTCTCATTAAGATGTTTTTTCCGCATATTCTTTTCCAATCGCTGGATCAATTCATGCGGAGAAAAATTTAAGACTTTGTTGAAGGGTGGTTTCAAAAATTGTACAAGCTCCCTGTTTTGCCAATTTGTCTGCTAATTCATTCCCTTTTAAACCACAATGTGAAGGAACCCAGCAAAAATCAACTGCTATACCTCGGAAAGTAAACAATGTAATAGATGCTAATTTCAAAAAGAATATCAGTTCTAATTTTAGAGTTCCAGTGCTTTAATGATTGTAAAACTGATTTTGAATCAACACAAAATAGCACACTGTACAATGATACTGGCGTGTCATATAAGATATAATTCAGAGCTTTCATAATTGCATATAGCTCTGATGTATAAATTGAAAATTCTCTGCCTAGATAGAAAGACTTTTGCACATTTAAGGATGGTATAGTGAATCCAGCACCACTGTCAGATGTTTCCATTATTGAACCATCTGTAAATATTTTTAATGATTTGGATAAGTCTTTTCGAGATGTTCTCGAACTTCATTTACTAGAATATTTACATTGTCATCTTTCTTCAAAGTAGTATATTTATCATCAATTTTTGCGTTGAGATGCTCCCATGGGGCATTTGAGGAAAAATGGGAACCTCCGAAATTGCATCAATATCAATAACTATATTCTGACATAACCCTCACAAGTGAAATTTCTAATTGGCTCTATGTATGATATATTTTTAGATCTTTTGGGGTTTTCCCCTTTTGTTGGAATCCATAAGAATTTCACCAGTAGCAGAGTTTTTTTACAGATAGGCCTCTTACAACGTATTTGGACACATCCAACGTTCGTTGTTCATTAAGAGGTAAAATGTTTGTCTCCTTATAAGCATTTCATTGTGTTTGTGTGCACTGGAACACCCAAAGCTAATTTTAAGGCTTTACTATCTAAGCTTTGCAGTTTCTTAAAAGGTAGTTAGATGCAGAGAAGTATACTTCCTGTCCATATATTAATTTTGATCGGACTAACGATGTATATAAATGTAAAAGTGCGGTACAGTCTTGACCCCATGGTTGACAACATATAATTTTGAGCAAATTTAATCTTTTCCTAGCTTTATCTATCACATTTTCAATATGCTTTTTCCGGCTCAGTTTCGGTGTTAAAAACACTCCTAAGAATTTTGACTGTTTGCTTATATTGTAGAACATGTCGTCAAGAATAAGGTTGGGCAGAGCTTTTGGGTTTTCGCCATTATTAAAAAGCATTAAACCAGTTTTCTCACCAGATAATTCAAGTCCGTTCTCTTTCATGTAAGCAGACAATCTGTCCAATTCTCCTTGATACATTGTCTGTACAAATTTTACTGCCCTTTTATTCGAGTGCTTCCTTAATGAAGTATTAATCCAAATGGCAATATCATCTGCATACTGCACTACATTGGTGGATTTTGATAATGCCTTTGGGAGATCATGTATAAGGATCGTAAATAATAAAGGTGCAATAACAGATCCCTGAGGAATGCCCATATCTATTTTCCTGAATGATGAATATATTTTTCCAATTCGTGTACATATATTTCTACCTTCTAAAAAAGATTTTTATATAATCATACATATTCCCAGAAATACCAATATTTTTCAGTTTATACAATAATCGAGCATGCCAAACACGGTCATATGCTTCTTTACATCAAAGAATGTAGCTAATGTACTTTTTCTGCGTGAAAATTGCTTTTTTATATGAGAAGTTAGTTTTACTAAATGATCAGTTGTGCAACGCCCTTTTCTGAATGTATATGTGTATGTAGGTATATGTATCACGTGTGTAGGTATACATGTATGTGTGTATGTATGTAGGTGTATATGTGTATGTATAAAAATATGTATATGTGTGTGTATGTATGCATATCTATATGTGTCTGTGTGTATATTAAGTGTGTATGTATGAATATACGCATATATATATATATATATATGTGTGTGTGTGTATGTGTATGTTTCATATACTTGAGTTTGTTTTCTTTGTTTGTTGTTGTTTTTTCTGTTTCTGCTTGTCCTTTTTGTCCAATATAATAGTACGTATTAAAATAATATTAAAAAAAACCCTTCATAGACTGAACATACGAAACATACATGTATACAATACGGAAACTGTATTTTCTTTCATTCACTCACAGATCACTTGAGTGTGAGGTATGAAATTCTTTATTCAGTCTTAGACAAATAAGCAGTTCATAACATAATTAACGGCACAAATTATTCGATACAAATTTGAATTATTATGTACATCATAAGCCAATTGTTTAAACAAATGTATGTTGTAGACAGTGACTGAATGTGTGAGGAATTTTTGATTGTTTCATATGATTTATCATGTGTTCATATACATGTTCATGATGATCTTGCTGAAGGGATTAAAAAGATTTATTAATAAAAAATAACATATATTTTATTAAATAAAGACAGAAATCCTTATACTGATTTTATTATGGAAGAATGACCGGGCTGAAGGTCGCTCATTGTGTGACCAGATATTAG
>JAFLJL010014074.1:10000-12784 GCA_018398815.1 Conus ventricosus | reverse complement strand
AAAGAACGTCTAGTGACTGATAGTTAGTTCCCTAGAAAAGTATGTCTGGGACCAATGGCGCTCTTTCTTGAAATGAATACCTCGGAACATTGGCACTCCAGAAAGGAATGCAAAAGAAGACTGTGCTCCGAATAGAGTAACAAGAATAAAGGAACACATTTTGGAGAACGATAATGCTTCAGAGAGGAATGGCTGGGGAAGATGATGACTTGGGAAGGAATGGCCTGGGCCGATAAGGTTCTGGGAAACAGTATCTGCCGGCATAATATTTCAGAAAAGAGAGATTTGGGTGTTACAAAAAAAAAAAAAAAAAAAAAAAAAAAAACGTATTTCAGAACGCTTCATTTTGTGTGTCGAAAGACGAATATTCCTCAGATACAACCTAATGCGATTTATAAATATCACAAAACATGATTTTAATCAGAGAGACAATGAACTGGTCCGCTTTGAATAACAATTTATGAACATGATCCACTGATCGATGAGAATGTATAACACAGTCATGATCAAAAGGGAAGGGTTCATTTGACAATGGACAATTTGTATAATGACAATAAATCTTAAAAAATGAACTTTTGATTTAAAAAATAACATGAATTCTCCTTGAAACTTGCTCGATAAAGAACGTGTACTGAACGATTTCTCGAAGAGATCCAAACTTAAAGATCTTAGACGCTGTGTTTTTGACTCACAAGACGCAGAAGCAATGTACAAGACAGCTTAAGTATTTTGAATAAAGCAATGCTGTTACGTTTGTAAAGGTGCTTTAAAGTCCGTTCTAAGTAGGATTTTTTTCCACGACCACGCTGATAACGTACCATCCACCCCTTTGCCTCGTCACGGCGATGTTTCATTCAGACTGAACGTAAATACATCTTAAGATCGATCATGCGTTTGGGAGATATTGTTGACGGTTTTTCTTTTTCGCTTCCTCTGAGAAACAGGACGTGCCAACAAGCCACACTGACAGATCCTTGATAACCTCCCCTTGAAATTTCGTGACCACACAGTAAAACATCTTGTGCATAGCCTGCATTGTCGTCATCACGTAGACAGTGAACTATCAATGTGTTTACTGCAGACATAGACAGTGAGCTGTCGCTGCATTTACTGTAGACATAGACAGTGAGCTGTCACTGTATTTATTGTAGACATAGACAATGAGTTGTCACTATATTTACTGTAGACATAGACAATGAGTTGTCACTGTGTTTACTGTAGACATAGACAGTGAGCTGTCACTGTATTTACTGTAGACATCGACAATGAGCTGTCACTGTATTTACTGTAGACATCGACAATGAGCTGTCACTGTATTTACTGTAGACATCGACAATGAGCTGTCACTGTATTTACTGTAGACATCGACAATGAGCTGTCACTGAATTTACTGTAGTTAACAACCTATGGGAGGGGGTGATGCTCTGTATATGAACAGACTCTCTGATCTTTTTTTTGTGCTCCCAGTTCTTAAACAACAGGGAGTACTTTAGAATGGGAACGAAGAAATGCTGTCTGTGTGTGTGTGTCTGTGTGTCTGTCTGTCTGTGTGTCTGTCTGTCTGTCTGTGTGTCCGTGGTCAAAATGTGTTCCACTCGCTCCAGACAAAATATCTGGGTCGATCTTTCTGAAGATTTGTAGGTATGTTCATTATGGGTCAAGGATGATGCCCGGCCTGTAACGCTTTTTCTTCTTTATGGAATATCTCCGAAAGTACTTGGCCGATCTTTGTGAAAATTAGCAGGTATGTTCATTATGGGTCACGGATGATGCCTGATGTTTTAATTTACCCGTTACAGCCGTTACTAACGGCTGTAACAGCCTGTAACGGTTTTTCTTCTTTTTAGAATATATTAAAAAGTACATGGCCGATCTTCTTGAAAATTTGTAGGTATGTTTATTATGGGTCACAGATGATGCCAGATGTTTTAGTTTACCGTTACAGCAGTTACTAACGGCTGTAACGGCCTGTAACGCTTTTTTCTTCTTTATGGAATATCTCAGAAAGTACTTAGCTGATCTTTGTGAAAATTAGCAGGTATGTTCATTATGGGTCACGAATGATGCCCGATGTTTTAGTTTACCCTGCTTTAGCCGTTACTAACGGCTGTAACGGCCTGTAACGGTTTTTCTTCTTTATAGAATATCTCAGAAAGCACTTGGCCGATCTTCCTGAAAATTTGTAGGTATGTTCATTATGGGCCACAAATAATGTCCGATGTTTTAGTTTACCGTTATGCTGTTACTAACGCTGTAACGGCCTGTAACGCCTTTTCTTCTTCATGGAATATCTCCCAAAGTACTTGGCCGATCTTTGTGAACATTAGCAGGTATGTTCATTATGGGTCACGAATAATGCCCGATGTTTTAGTTTACCGTTATAGCCGTTACTAACGGCTGTAACGGCCTGTAACGGTTATTTTTCTTCATGGAATATCTCAGAAAGTACTTGGCCGATCTTTGTTAAAATTAGCAGGTATGTTTATTACGGATCAAGGATGATGCCCGATGTTTAAGTTTACCGTTGTAGCATTACTAACGGCTGTAACGTTGTTGTTTTTCCTTTATGGAATATCTCCGAAAGTACTTGGCCGATCTTTGTGAACGTTCACTATGGGTTACGGATGATGCCCGATGTTTTAGTTTACCGTTATAGCCGTTACTAACGGCTGTAACGGCCTGTAACGCTTTTCTTCTTTATGGAATATCTAAGAAAGTACTTGGCCGATCTTTGTGAAAATTAGCAGGTTTGTTCATTATGGGTTACGGATGATGCCCGATGTT
>JAFLJL010014074.1:0-5000 GCA_018398815.1 Conus ventricosus | reverse complement strand
CTACCCGCAAAGATCGCGTGTGAAGCACATTCTTTTGAAGAACGAGATAGGCAACGGATAGTTTTTGACACTGCCTTTTGATTTTCTTGATTTTTTCGCTAAATCTTTTTCCCTTTTTCTGATTGTTTCTTTCGGGAAACCCAGAAAGTGTGCCTAACCCACACACAGACACACACACAACACACACACACACACACACACACACACCACACACACACACCACCACAAACACATATTAAAATATTATATATCTAAATATAAATGGAAAATTTAAACAGGGAAAACAATCATATAAAATTTATACGAACGGAAACTTAGAAATTGCCCTTTAAAAAAACCCCGTTATTATAAAAATTTTTAGACCTTTTCCTGATGAAATTCGGTATAAAAGATGCAGTTTTACACGCTAAAACAATGAATACAACTTACACAAGGGAAAAAATTTAAAATTGAGCTTTTTAAAAACCCTTAAGACCCGGTTATTTTCTAAATTTAGCCCTTTCTTTGATAAAATTTTGGGTTTAACAGGTGCATTTTTAAAAACCTGTTTAAAAGATGGGCAACTAATTTTAACAAAATTTAAAAAAAGCCCCTTTAAAAAAACCGTTTTTTATTAAATTTAGCCCTTTCCCTAATAAAATTGGGTTATAAGAGGGTTTTTTTAAACACGCTGGCAATGATAAACAACTTCACGAACGGAAATTAAAAATTGACCCTTTTAAAAAACGTTAAGATCCTTTAATTTTCAAAAATTTAACCTTTCTTGTAAAATTTTGGGTTTAACGGGTTTCAGTTTTACACCTGATCAATGTTTAGAAAACCCTAATATGAACAGAAATTAAAATTGACCGTTAAAAAATCCTTAATTTTTCTAAATTTTAGGATGGTATCTGCAGAGGTTTTCAGAAATAAAACCGAAGTTGATGCTCTGCAATACCCCTTATTTTTGTTTTGTCAAAAAAGACCCATGGTCAGACATTTTATCCCGTGGGCAATCTGAGGGTTCCGTTTTTTCCCCCTTTAAATTTTTCCGTTGCAGCACCCACAAAACGGGGAACGCAGAAACACTGACTATACTTGCCCCAAAAAAAAACCCGGGGGGGGACCAGAAATGTTTTTAAACCCGGGGCCCCCCCAATTGGGGCCCATTTAGATCGTGAAAATGAAATTCTTTTCACAGATTTGGGCCCTTTTTGGGGATTGGGGTTTTAAAATTCCCCTGCCAAAATAAAGGGATAGCGGGACGGGGGGTTCCTCACTTTACCCTGACACCTGCAGGGCCGGGTGGATATGGGGGTTTGGAAAACTATGTTTTTTTTTTTAACTAAAAAAGTTTCCCAAAGTAAAAAATTTCCCCAAGACCCCCCCGGGTTTGGGGGAAACCAGGGCCTTTTGGATCATGAGTCCAGCCCTTTCCCTAGGTTATGGGGGCCCCTACACATTGTAAATTTTGGGCACTTAAATCGAGGAATTAAAAAATGATCGGTAATTCATTAAAACAGGCATCCCTCTATCGCCTGTGATCTTTTACAAAAAAAAAAATTTGTAAAGAAAAAATTGATTGAGAGGCAAAGGGTCATAGGCAGGGTGAGGACAGCCCCCCAAGTACAGGAGATGCGAGGAGTCTGATGGAGGACATAGGGGGACGTGAAGCTTGGGCAGAGAGAAATCATCGCCCACCAACCAGGGGTTTTGCCCCCTAAAACCCCCTTATCCTACTTAGTTAAACCTCCCAACATCAATGTGGAAATAGCGTACAAAAAATTTCCATCAAGAAACTCCGGGAAGAAATTTCAAAAAGGGGCACAGACCGGGCCGTTTTCCCAACCCCAAAAGCCATCGGGGCAGGTAAAGGGACATCAACAACTCCATCGTTGATGAAAACCAAGAAATTCTAAAGAAGTGGGGGGAGCTTGATTTTTAAAAACGTCAAACCACCAATATGAGAGCCCCCCTGTCTGGAAACCCCCGACAGCCACCCCCCCCCCAAACTTCTGCTTTACATTGGCAATGGTGCCATTGAGTCTGTTTCCAGATACTTTATTGGTCCCCCCCCTATGCCAGTTTTTAAGCCCCGGGGAACTGATAGAAGCGTCTACCCCATCTTCATGCTCACGTCAGACCCAGACTGGTTTTGCGGGAAAGGGCCATAATCTCCTCCCCGAAAAGGACTGAACCCCGGGAAAAGAAAAAAACGTTAAACTGCCTGTCCCCGGGGAGGAAACTCTGTAAGATCTGTGAAAGGCCAAAAAATGAGGGGAAAGGATCCTTATTCCCCAAGGAAAATCCGGGAAATTTCCCTTTTAGGGTTTCTGGACTTCCACCACATTAACTGGTTTTCTTTAAAAAACGGAGTCCCCTTTTTCATTCTCCGCCACTGGGCCCCCCAAAGGTGATCAATGGCCCCCATTTTTAAACCAGACTGCACAGAAACTTGTAAAGCGGGAAAAAATCATGTGGGGGGGCCCCCAAAAAGGGAACCCCGGGGCTGCTTCCCCCCCCCCCCCGAAATTTCCCCTTGGGCCCCCCGAACCCCACCCCTGCCATTTCCCTTTCGACGGGTTCCCGTTTCCTATGAAACCGCTTTTTTCCCCTGACAAACAACAAGAGCCAGGGTCAGGGCATTTTTTATCCCCTTGGGGGAGACCCGACCGTTCCCTGTTTACACATGGAATAATCTAGTTGCAGCACACAACGGGGGAAAAGCAAAACACTGGGGGGGGTTTTCTTGCGCCAAACCGGGGGGACCCGAAAAAGTTTCTACCCAAGGGCCCCCCAAAAGACATGATACATCGTGAAAAAGCAATTTTCACGTTGGGCCCTGTTTGAGTTGGATTTAACGTCCCCTGCCCCAAAACAAAGGTAAGCAGATGGGGGGTCCGTCACATTAGCCTGAAACCCGGGGCCCGGGGGGACATCGGGCTAAACGGTCATTTTAGCGGAAATATTCCCCGTAAAATTTTTTAAGACCCGGGCCCGGGGTTCAAACCACGAAACCCTTTGGGAAACTGAGTCCACCAAACCCTTAAACCACAGGGTTTTGGCGGCCCCCAAACGTTGTCATTTTGGCAAATTCAATCAAGGGAAATTTGGGGAATGGAAACGGTTAAAATTCACAAATACAGGGATCCCCCTATGATGTGCATGCCCTTACGAAAAAAATTCGTGAGGGAAAAAAATTAAGAGGGAAAAAAGGGGGGTGGCGTCCCCAAGAAAATTTTGGGGGTGATAGGGGGGCTGGGCAATTGGGGCCCAAAGGGGAAAAAAGAAAAAAAACCCCCAAAGGGAAATTTTTTTGTTTTTGGGCTTTTTTAAATGGTGAGAGAGGGGGGGGCCAGAAAAAAAACAGATATACCCGAGCGAAGCCGGGTACACCGGCTAGTATATATATATATATGTGTGTGTGTTTTGTGTGTGTGTGTGTGTGTGAGTGTTGTGTTGTGTGTGTGTGTGTGTGTGTGTGTGTGTGTGTGTGTGTGCGTGCGTGCGTGCGTGCGTGCGTGCGTGCGTGTGTGTGTGTGTGTGTGTGTGTGTGTGTGTGTACACGTGCGTGCGTCCGAGCATGCATGCGTGCGTGCACGCGTGTGTGTGTGTGTGTGAGTGTGCGTGTGTGTGTGCGTGCGTGGGTACGTGCGTGCGTATGTGTGCGTGTATGTGTGTGTAAGAATACGAGACTGTTTCAAAGAACGGAGAGACGATCGAAAAAGGCAATACCTAAAAATGAGAACGGAGTTATGGATAAGCAGAGAGAGAGAGAGAGAGAGAGAGAGAGAGAGAGGAGAGAGAGAGAGAGAGAGAGAGAGAGAGAGAGAGAAAAGAGATGGATAGATAGATATACAGACAGACAGACAAAAAGAAGGAAAGAAGGAGGGATCAAGAGAAGTAGGGGCATTGGAGAAGGAAGGGGGGGAGGATGGTGGAGGCATGATTTGCACAGACACACCTTGTGAAGGGAAAAAATACGGTGAAACAAGAGTTGTTTTTGTTTTTTATTGTACATAAATAGAACTGTAGAAAAGAGGAGAACAAACCACGAGATGAGATTGTGTCAGGCGACAAACGGATAAAGCACCTAGGGAAAAAAAACATTCACAAAATCAGCCAACGGAAGTCTTCCAACACACACACACACACACACAACACATACACACACACACACACACACACACACACACACCCCACACACACACACTCACACACACACACACACATGCAAAAACACACACACACACCACACACACACACACACACACACACACACACACCACACACACACACACACACACGTACGCCACGCACGCACGCACGCATGCACGCACGCACGCACGCACGCACACACACACACACACACACACACACACACACACACACACACACACACACACCGCAAAAGGATCGATAGTGCACATTGCGAATTCAGATATCAAAGGTTAGAGAGAGAGGGGGAGAATGGAGGAAGGCAGAGAGAGAGAGAGAGAGAGAGAGAGAGAAGAGAGAGAGAGAGAGAGAGAGAGAGAGAGAGAGAGAGAGAGACAGACAGAAAGAAAGAGAGAGAGAGAGAGAGAGAGAGATTGTAGAAAGCAAGACAGACAGACAGACAGACAGACAGACAGACAGACAGACAGACAGACAGACAGTCAAAGAGTTTTTCCAAAACGTATAGCCCCGATATATGACTTTCTGGTGTGCTACCCCTAATATATTCAGACTTCTTCTTGCGGAAGCCAACACCGAGTCTCAGCCCTGCACCCTGACCTTCCCTTCCCCCCCCCCCCCCCCTCCCCCTTCCCCTCCCCCACCCTTCCTTCCCTCACTCCCTCCCTCCCCATCCCCTTCCTCCCCACCCCTCCCTTCCTGCTTCCCTGAACCCCCCCCCCCCCCCCCTCCAGTTTCAGGGCTCTACAGAAGAGGCTAAGCCAGGGGTCTCATCTTTACAACTCGGCATATTGATCGACAGGGATGGCATTTCCAAACGAGTCACTGTCAGTGGTGGTGGTGGG
>JAFLJL010014073.1:10000-46289 GCA_018398815.1 Conus ventricosus | reverse complement strand
CTGTGCGTATTCATAGTCAGAGTCAGTTATATCTTTGCCTCTAAGACTAGAAAAGAAAGCGCCTTTAGGAGGAAGCGAGTCTTCATCAAACCTATCCCACGAGTTCATGTATTCATAAGGATAGACACCTTTACGCACTAAAGATGGGTCAAAGTATTGTTTAGTGATTGGAAAGTCTTGTAAAGATCCCGCTAACTTATCTAAACTAGCCATCAGATGTTGGGCTGAGTCATAAAAGGATAAACTGTCAAGAGTAAAAGTCATGTACTTTTCTGAAGATTGTGCAATGCAGGTAACCCTCTTATATTCAGAAGTCACTGCTTGCATGATAAAATGAGAATCGTAACCTCTTAGGTTATGAAAGAAGATAGGTAGTTTCCATGTCTTAGGGTCAACCTTAAGTTGAAGATTACAATTGTTGTGCGCGGCCCCTCTGAACTTTCCAGTAATGTGATCGTGGTCTCTTACGGTGTTGCCTAATAATTCTTTATTGCATATCCAACAGTGCGTAGATGAGTCATAACATTCTTGGTCTTCAGGAGTCATAACAATGTCTGAAAGATTTAGTTGGTTGGATAATTGATTGCGAAGCTGTTTCATCTGATCTAAAAATCTACTAGCTGCATTGGGGCCTCTGTAAATCTCGGGTGTTGGTGTTGACCGTCTGACCTAACAACAATAAACGCATAAGAACAGATCTGATGGTGGGTTAATAAGGTTGTTTTTTGTTCTTGCTGTTGCGGGCCATAGTACTGCGGTAAGAGCGATTCAAAGTCGGCATAAACCACGTACAGGCTTATTTGCATTTTGTGTACATTCTTAAAACTAACTTTAGACCCTGGTTTAGGTGTAAGGAGTTTGGTTTCACAGTCTACAAAACTTTTACAAAGAGTTCTATGGCTAGTGGCCGCTTCTATAGTAGGGATTCTGACCAAACATCTTCTACAAAGCTCTTGTTTAGATTTATCCTTTGATGTAAAAGCCATAAGTCTGCTTATTGTTCTGATTAATACATAATGACTCTTTGTACTATCTGCAAACAGTATCAAGTCTACATGTTTGTTAAGTGGTTCGCCTAAAGTGGGGGCGTTGGGAGAAACCCTTAGAGGCACTAGATTGGCTTCTACAGACCATGTGTATACGCTTACAGTGATTGGTTTGTTTTGCTCTTCAAACTGAGATATACTTTCTATGCTTACTGGAAAGGTTATGTTATCAAAGTTCAGCTCTTGCTTATATTGTTCATAATTGGAAACTCTGTTTGCATGATTTTTAACAGGATGTAAATGCGCTAAAACACACCACATAAAACACATGTTGTCAGAATTATGTATGTTTAAGACTGCTCGTTTTAACTCTAGCTCTTTTGGGAGGGGAAGGTAAGAATTGCCAACTATTGGATAGAACTTTGTTTGTCTTAATTTGATTTCAAGGACTGTCCCCTCAGACCATCCAGAACCCCTTAACTTTGCCTCCTCACTTGCATGGTTAAACTGTGTAAGCATGTAATCAGCCCAGTTAGAGTTAAAGTCGTGATAGCTGATTACTTCTTTCTGTTTAGTTGAAACCCAGACTGGCATGTTAGTACCATCAGGTGTTATATAATCAATCAGAATGGCCAACAGCACTTTCACTGGTGGCTCGCGTTGAATAGACTCTGGGATTTTAGAGATAGCATGTGCTACGCTTTCATGAACATTTGTGGGGTTAATAATATTCATTGTCTACTTCACTGAACATATTGCTTACTTGTTTGTCACTATCAAATATTTCTTCCATTGTATATAATTTTCTGCCCTCAAATTTACTTGTGGCCGTCATTTTTAAAGCCAAATATTTACGTAGATTAAAAAAATAAATGTAAATAAAAGTAAGTAAAATGCGCTTTTATTCTTTGCCCAAGTGCCGCAACGCTTCAAGACACGTTAACCTTACAATAACACCCGCCAATATTTTAGCTTATTCTGAATCACCACAGTCAATGTTTATCACTTTGATTGCTTCATTAAATAGTTCACTATTATCTTTTATTATATTGTCTATATCATTCTCAAACCCAAATTCACTAAAATCAATGTTTAATAATTTCATTGTTTCGTCAAATAGATCATTACAATTCTTTAAATCAGATTCACTGAGTTCGGCAGCCATTTTTTAATATAAAATAAATAAAAAAATAATTGTAAATTCAACTGTTGTTCATAGTCTTTTCTAATCGTAAAACCAGATCTTCATTAAAACGAATAGCTACTCCTTCAGGGCTAGTAGAAACAGTTAGATTAACATCTTCAGGAGCTATATTATCAACTAATATAGCAAACAACTTTATAATTGGTTGTGGCCAATAATCTGGTATTTTACTGATAGCTTCCAATACATCTTCTCGAATGTCTATACGATTAAAAAGATCAGTAATTAATTCTTCAAACCTGTTCTTTAACTGATCTTTATCATCCTCCCTCTCCCAATCCAACTCGTAAAGTATATTAATAAGCTCTGTAGCTAATTCGGCCTTCATTTTTTAAACCAAATTTAAATCATAAATTAAAAAAATTAATTAGTTTCTCTCTCCCTCATTCACTCCCACATCTCTCTCTCCCTCATTTACTCCCACATCTCTGTCTGTCTGCCTGTTTACTTCTTTGTCTGTCTGTCTGTCTCCACCTCTCTCCCTCCCTCTCATTCACCCACACACACACACACACACACACACAATAGGCGGGATAGTGCTTGCAGGGGAGTGTGGCGAGGGCTTTTTGTGGGTTGCACTTGATCGACGTAAATTCGAGACAGCCGCCAAAGCGCTTATCAGAGTTCTGAATCAATAATCACAGGATCTCTTTCAAAGGTCTCTCGGCGGCCATCTCAATAGACAGCCTTTAGAGGTGAGGGGGGTGTTGGCGCAGCTCCAGCAGGCGCGGGTAGAGGCGGGCTTTGTAGGTCAATCGGCAGAACTGCCGATTGGCCCAGTTTTGTTGGGGCGCTTTCTGGCGGCCGCCTACCGCTGTGGAAGTGGATCAATTACTCCTGCCACGCAGGTTCAAGCACGTCATGTGTATCATGCCAGAATGCTTTAAAGTTGGGGTTGGATTGCATGTATTTCAGAATGAGTTTTCGTTTGCTGCATTACTCATTGAAAGAAATCGCGAGTTTGTGAAATTTTGGATAAGAATAGAAACAAAATGACACTTCAATTAGTCTTCTTACGCGAGTTGGCTCAACCAGCAAATCTTCTTTCAGATAAGACTCCCAGTTTTTTGTTTTTGACCGTTTCAAATTGTCTTTGCTTTCTGAAGCCAGTGCCCTAAAAAAAGAGCTTGGGAAAGAAATTTCTTTTCACTATCTTTCACTGAGTAACAAGCACTGTGTAAGAAGGGGGTCATTTCTTGAATACTTTCAAAGGTTTTGGTTTTATCAAATGGCTTTGAAGGCAGCTCACAAAGCTTTGTTTTCAATATTTGTCAAGATCTTCAACTGATAGTTCCGTTTTTGCTGAGGGAACAAAAACGAAATGCTTCCTTTTGGCTTTAGGAGTGAGAACAAGGCTCGCCACTCAATTTCTTTTTCAAAAAGTTTGTCATGGCCTCATGATAAACAATGTATTTTTCCACAAGATCGGTCTGTTGATCGGACAGTTTTTCTTGCGAAGATAACAGCAGTTCACACATTTCTTCAGTAATAGTAGCGTCACTTCCAGCACTGGCAGAAGGCATTGAAACATCACTTCCCTGACTCGCCATGTTTTTACCCAACACAAGCTCTCTCTCTGATTCTGTGAGAAATGCTAGCACACCAGCATACATCCGAACGGCACGCCTCTCAAATGTTAAATGACGGCCGCCCTACCTTGTTGCCAACAAGCCCCGTAGAGATGATCTCATACCTCCCTGCTGATTGGTTAGCGGTGCATTGCCTGATGAATAATAATGTGTCGCACTGCGTCAGTTCGTTGTCGGGCTGTAATTGCAATTTATCGATTTGCGGTGTCACGTAACAACAACAGCAGTTCGTTGTCGGGCAGTAATTGCAATTTATCGATTTGCGGTGTCACGTAACAACAGCAGCAGTGCCAGTCTGGAGTAAGACCATCAAACCATATACATTTTTAGTTCATTTTATGTGTCTGGGAGAGAATGTGATATGTTGGTTCACGATCACCCTGTTATTCTGCACGCAAGCCCCTGATTTAATGTACTGATTTTGTCAATTTTTGGCGGTTTTGAGGTGTTAATTTTGTTTAAAAACAGGTGTTAAATTTGGCCAAAACTGATATGTGATGGACGTGATTTGTATTTGAAAAGGGGGGTTATCGTGCAAATAAGATAGGTGGTCGTGAACCCGTATATTTACATTCTCTCAAGTTTTTCTCAACAGCCAGACACGAGCAGTATAAAAAAGGAATGTTTAAAAAAAGTAAACGAGACATTAAACTCTGTTCTAAACAGCTCACATTAACAACACCAAAGGGCGTTTATACTTTAGTTTATGAGTCCAAGCACAAAAGACCGTTGATATTGATTCTGATTAAGACAACTTTGGAGACGACCCTGGAGTCGATGTCGTTGTATTTTTTTTAATTTAAATAAATAGTTTCAATTGTAAAAGAAAACTCAACTGGCTAGGATATATGAAGGACCGGACGAATTGTTTGAAGGAATGCTTAAGGGAGAGCGTTTATCAAGAGCTTTTAAAAGATATTAATCTAGAAGTCATTGATCCAACAAACGTACAGGCAAGTGTTGTTCATGCTATTTCTCAAGTTCCAGGTAAACTAACATAGACCCGCCAGTTAAGTGATGTTAGCTGTTTTAATCGACTATATAACAATAAATGAAGAACATCTAGAAGTTCTGGGTCTCAACTAAACAACAGACTATTCTTTCTCATAATGACTTAACACCCGGTTGGGCAGACCAACTGCTTACACAGTTTGATGTGGCCGCTGAAGAAGCCAAAATGAGGGCTCTGGTTGGTCAGAGGGCGAAGTCTTAGAGATCAGATTAATAACAGGCTAAGTATGAGCCGATTGTAGGCAAGTCTTACATTCCACTACCTCCAGCATTAGTTGCAAAAAGGGCAGTTCTAAACATAAAGAATTCGGACGACAAATGTTTTTGTGGTGTGTTCTTGCAAGGCTGCATTACTTCCGCAAAAAACGCATAGAGAGTATCTAACTATGAACCTAACATCAATGATCTTAACTTTAGTGGAATATCCTTTCCTGTTAGCGTGGACAAAATTGATCAGTTTGAAGAACAAAACAAACCAATAACTGTTAATGTATTACACATGGTCTGAGAAAACAAATTTGGTGCTATTAGAGTGTCTAAAGACAGCCCAACAATAGGTGATCCAGCCAAAAGTCATGTGGACTTACTCCTAATGTCTTCGCCAATGGGCTGCCTCAACATTACACATTGATACGCACAATGAGTAGACTAATGCAGCATACTTCAAAAGATGGGCACAAACAAGAATTCTGTAGAAAATGCTTAACAAGAATTCCATCCGGTAAAGCCGCGCTCGCGCTTGAACTTAAAAAACATTGTAAAAGTTCTGTAGACTGTAATACAGAACTAATTACACCCCACCAGGATCTAAAGTTTAGTTTTAGAACTGGAAACAGCTGCAAACGAGTCCATACGTAGTTTACGCAGACTTCGAGTCGCTTATTGTTCCTTATGAGGGGCCAGCACAAAAAAAATTACCAAAAACTGTCTTAATGAGTAATCATCAGATTTGTTCTTATGCCTTCATTATTGTCAGGTCGGATGGCGTTCATTCAAAGCCAGAATTATATAGAGGGCCTAATGCTGCAAAATACTTCTTAGAACGCATGCAGCAAGTGGGTAACGCCTGTTCTAATAATCTGAATCTCTCAGACATTATTATGACTCCTGAAGATCAACAACAGTATGACTCAGCCACACATTGTTGGATTTGCGGTTTAGAGCTAACGGCCAAGAGTGTAAATCCGACAGTAAGAGACCATGATCACATTAGCGGAAAGTTCAGAGGAGCAGCGCACAACAACTGCAATCTTCAACTAAGGTTTGACCCAGCGAAGTGGAGGCTGCCCATCTTCTTTCATAACTTGCGAGGTTACGACTCTCATCTTATAATGAAAGCAGTAACCGGCGACCCCAGCGACGTCAGGGTGTCATGCATTGCACAGTCATCAGAAAAGTACATGTGTTTCACTTTAAATAACATGTCTTTTTATGACTCTATGCAACACCTGATGGGATCATTAGAGTCACTGGCTATGTCCTTAAAGTCCTGCCCAATAACAGAAGAATATTTTGACCCAACTCTTGTTAGAAAGGGCGTTTACCCTTATGAGTACATGAACAGTTGGGAAAGGTCTGACGAAGATACACTTCCACCTAAAGACGCGTTCTTTTCTAGTCTTAGAGGAAAGGGCATCAGTGATTCTGATTACCAGCATGCTCAAGAAGCATGGCAGAAGTTAGAGTGTAAAACGATGGGAGACTATCATGACTTATACTTGATGGCTGACGTTTGTTTGTTGGCGGACGTCTTTGAAAATTATAGAAAGACCTGCATGAAACATTATAGCCTGGATCCCGCCATTACATTTCTGTGCCCGGGATGAGTTGGGACGCTTTCTTAAAATTTACAGGAGTAAAGATTGATTTATTGTCAGATTTACCAATGCCTCAGATGATTGAAAACGGATTGCGTGGAGGAATTAGTATGGCGTCGCATCATTACTGTAAGCAAACAACAAATACCTAGATGATTATGATCCAAGTAAAAGGTCTAACTATCTCATGTATTTAGATGCAAACAATCTGTATGGTTTGGCTATGAGTCAATCACTTCCATTACGTAACTTTAAAATGTACACTGGCGGCGGTACGAATAATATTCAAAAGGCATTAAAGTGGTTGAACAGTTTAACGCCCGATCAACATCGGGGCTTTATTCTAGAAGTTGACTTAGAATATCCTCATGAACTCATGACCTACATAATGACTACCCATTAGCAGCAGAAAGTCTAAAGATGAATCCAACAGAGCCACCTAAACTTGTGCCTAATCTTCGCGACAAAAAAAAATTATGTCTGTCATTACAGACTTCTACAATTTTATTTAAGACATGGTTTGAAGTTAACAGCTGTTCATCGTGTAATTGCTTTTGATCAAGAACAGTTCATGAAACCATACATCATGAAGAACACTGATCTTAGAACTAAATCCACAGATGCTTCAGAAAAAGACTTTTTCAAGCTGATGAACAACAGCTGTTTTGGAAAGACTATGGAAAATCCGCACAAGCGTAAAGATGTCAGATTGGTCACCAAAGAGAACGAAGCAATTAAGCTGACTTCAAAACTTAATTATCAGGACTTTAGAAGATTTCATGATGGGCTTTTTGGCATAATGATGAAAAAAAAGAAAGTCAAATTGGACAAACCTGTTTTTATTGGGTTTACTGTTTTAGAATTATCAAAGCTTTTGATGTTAGAATTTCTTTATGACTACTTTAAACCCTTGTATCCAGAGTCCAGAGTACTTTACACAGATACAGATAGTTTTGTTATAGATATCCCTACTGAAGACATCTATAAAGACATGGAAATAGAAGTAGCTAAAGGGCATGCGGGATGGTATGATACATCTGATTACCCTAAAGATTCGCCTTTACATTCATCTGTTAATAAGAAGGTTTTAGGAAAGATGAAGGATGAATTATCTGGAGGGGTGATTAAGGAGTTTGTTGGTTTAAGGTCGAAAATGTACAGTATTTCGAGCCAGGAAAAAACCATTAAGAAAGCAAAAGGAATATCTCGCAGTGTTGTGCAGTCAAACATATCACATGACAATTACAAAGAAGCATTGTTCAATAAACATACTTTTCATCATGACAACGTAAAACTACGATCCAATCTACATGAGATCAACACAACTGTTGTAACAAAGAAGTCATTAGATAGAACAAACACTAAACGAGTATTTGTTAATCCAGAGTTTTCATATGCAATCGGGCATTGGAGAACGGCATAATTATATATCTTCTTCACAGAGGGGTTTATATTTTTCCTCAAGTTTTGTTATAAGCTCATTCATATCATCATCCAATTCAGCTAAATCTTTTTTCATGTTTGCTTGATGTGCTCGAATTTTTTTTATTATTTCAGATATTCTTTTCCCCATATCTGATAATCAAAATTTGGGATTTTGGGTTGTAGGTGATCTGGATGTTTTAGCATGTGTTGATGAATCCTCATAAATGCATCCTTAATAATAGAATTCGTATCATATGATTCCCGTATCAATTCCAAGGTCTCTTTCTTTATCATTCTTGTTTCGTTCTGTGCTTCCATTTTAGACATAAATATATTTCTGTAGATTAATTAAGCAACTGGAACTGTGTCTGGTGGGATTATCTGCAGTTCTTCCTTCACAGAAAATCTTTGAGGAGCTGGTTGTTTTGTTGTGTCAGTTTCTCGTAAATAATACACGGGTGGATTCATTTTTACAATTCTTTTTATTTCATATGGATCAACACTCCAAACTGGATCTGTTGCCCTGATGCGAGTGTCCCCTTCTGCTTCCCCCGGTAAATAAAGGTACCTTACTTTTAAACCAAACGGTAATAGTTTGCTGGTTGTACTGGAGTCTTCAGCAACATTTATTGTTTGTTTTTTGATTGCTTGTACTGGTTTTAGCCCTTTAAATTCTTCATTATTCATTGTGCGCAAAACTGAGGGCAGTCTTCTAACCCATTCTGTGTTGTGAGAATTGTCAATCAGCTCTCTGTGATACTGGTAGGAAAAAAGTCTTTCAGATAACTGTTTGTTAAAGTTTTCAACTAAAGCCTGTGATCTGTGAACTCCTGGGATGCTTCTTTTAATGGTAACTCTATGTTTTAACAATAATTGATTCACTCGGCCTTTAAATTCTTTTCCATCATCGACTTGAATCATGCGAGGATAAGTTAGCGGGCCTCGTTGGTATATCAGTTGTTGGCAACAGCAACAGCAGAAGCACCTTTTGTGTTAATGGTTCTGCATCTTTGTATCTTGAAGCTATGTCAATGACTGTGAGTGCGTACTTACATCTTTTTCGTCTAATCGTATCATGGGGTAAATATAGAAGGTCCATTTGATGGGTGTCGTTCGGCGTTGTATTCACAAAGTGCGGTCTTTGTATTCGTTTAGGTGCAGGTAAATAAATTTGCCAAATCGCTTGTTTAGATAACCATTCCTTTGCTGTTTGTTCACTGACTCCCGCTGCTTGGCTTAGCTTTTTTATTGCCGTGATTCCCTTCCAATATCCTTTTGGCGAATAATAGATTTTGTTCATTTTTATTCAGCCAATATTATGTGCAACAAAATACACAACGGTCATTCCAAAGACGATAAACACGATTTCTTGCATCTTTTGTTTTTCTGATGGCTGATAAAAGTCACTGAATTTTGGTGGGGGCAATGTCTCGATTGGTTTGCCTGTTACAAGAAAATATTCTTTTATTGCCTGGTCAACGTCTTTAAATGTGTAAGCTGCATGTCCCTGTTTTTTCAGTTTGTCATTAATAAAATCTAACTGCTCAATTCTCTGCTTTTCATAGTAATCTTGTGCAGCCGCTAGTTGCTCCATAGCTTTGTTATGTCTTTTTCTCTCGCCGTCATCCCGGAGTTTACTAAATGTGTAATTACTTCCGCTAAAAGCAAGCGCATTAACCACAGCGCCGCCTATCATCATTACGAATGAAGCCATTTTTATAAATGTATTTTTTATTTTACATATTTATACTGTCTGGATTTATTCCTTGCTTAACTAGAGAATCTTTCGTAGCAAACGAAGCTGTAATGATAGCAATTAGCTTTGCTGAATCCTCAAAGTCTAGCTTGCCAAGATCAGCCGGTTTTATTTTTAACAGGCTTTTTACCAAGCATTGTGAATCCTACACTTAGGCCTCCAATAACAGCAGAATGGTATACAAGGTTGGTTACAGTTTTTTCGGTGCTCATTTTTAAAAATTAAAATAATTATAATTAATAAAAAACATGAACAGCGATGATCTACTAAACCTTCCTGAACTTATTATTGCAAACGACCAGGTTGATGACCAAGCTGTTATGCCAAAAAAAGGAAAGACTGTATTCTTTGGCAGCATGTGGAAAAACAAGACAGTTCCTTGGAAATGAATTCAGCATAGAACAGATTCAACAGATGTCGCCACAAGACATTGTAAAGTATCATAACAGGTATGAAGCGCAACTAGGATCAAGAATGGTAAAAAGTGTCGGAGAAACAGTTCTTAGTTTGTACACTAAACTAGTAAGTAAATTTGCGCCTATTGATTCTGAACAAGACTTTATGTATGATTTAACGCAGGATCCAGTTTTAACAAAGTCATTAGAGTCTTTAGGATGTGATCTATATTACAGATTTGGAACATTATTGTCCCCGCTAATCATGGGATTAATTACTTTTAATCATATAGATTTGTTTCCCTAAAAATGACCGAGCCAGAAAATCAGCAGAATCAGAAAACATTGAATCAGGTGGAGAAAGTGACCAGTAAAAAGCCTCCTCATCCTGGGCGTGTTGCAGCAGGAAAAAGATTAGCAGAGTGGAACAAACGAACAAAATTAATGTTACAATCACATAAATAACTCAAACTGAAAAAGTGCTAGAGCCGCAGCCAGTTGTTTCAACGCCAGCTATAAAAACACCAGAACAAGTTGATTCAAGACCTACAACAACAACAGGGTTGCCTACACCGCCAAAGTCTTTATGGAATTTTCTTAAAGCAATTGTCATTTTTGGCGGCATTGCTGCTGGGGGTGGTTATTACGGTTATAAAATATATAAACAAAGACAGCAAAACCCAAAGCAGTCAAAAAAATCTCAACCACTAAATACAGAAGCCGAACAAGAAAGCATGCCAGAACCGCTAACAACAAAAGTTCATTTTGATCCATTTCAGATGCAATAATACTTTAAGAACTTAATAAATAATTATTTATAAGTTAACTTGAATAAGAACTTGGCTGTACTTAAAGGATGACTTAGTTATGATCTTAGGTTGACTTGAGTAAGAACTTAGAAGTTACTTGGGATGACTTGAGTAAGAACTTAGAAGTGACTTGAGGATGACTTGAGGATGACTTAAGTAAGAACTTAGAAGTGACTTGAGTAAGAACTTGAGGATGACTTGAGGACGACTTGAGGATGACTTGAGTAAGAACTTAGAGGTGACTTGGGGTAACTTGAGTTAAGAACTTAGAAGTGACTTGAGTGTGTGCATGCGTGGGGGTGGGGGTGGGCGGGGTGGGGTGGGGGTGTGCGTGCGTGTGTGTGTGCGCGCACCTTTGTGATTATTTATAAGAAACAGATGTTCAGAACATGATATAGTTATTATCAGTAAAAATGCTATAATTTTAAAAAACAAGTACAAATTATATAATAATAAACTTACCTTAAATGTCTTGTGAATCCTCTGCTACATCCCATTGAGTCTTTAATTCATCAAGAGCAGCTTTCAATTTTGTTTCTTTATCAGTCAATGATTTTAATTTTTGTCCTCTAGTTTTACTCTTTCTTCTTGTTTCACTCTTTGTTTCTTTATCTTTCTCAACTCTTTTTTCTTTTTCACTATTTGCTCTTCAAAATGTTCTTTTTTAAATGGAATACTGGCCAAAAAACTTTCAACAGTTCTTGGTGTTCCCGATGTTGTTGCCTGATCCAACATTTTGAAACTAACTGCATGTCTCCAAGACACGTAACTATAAACAGTGTCAATACCTTTTTATATGTCAACAGCAAGAAATAATGTCACCGGTCAAACCAAAAGTAAATGGGTTGCACAGGTAGAAATAAGTCACAGAACTTGCTTTGGCATATATTCTTTACTGCTGCCAGCAAAAATGATTAGCTTTGCTCTGTCATGCGAGCCCGCCCGCGAAGGTTGCAGTCAGCTAATTACAGGTATCACAGGAGCCACAGGACCACTGTGCCTGTTGCTGCCTGACACCGCCTGATACGCCCTGCCACAATCCACGAACCCTGTAATTAGGTCTGCGCGCACAGTGTCTCGGTCAAGTCATACATGATTTCCAGATTTAGGCGGGTTTTCCACTCTATGTTTGTTGCCGTTTACAGAGACGCATTTGATGAATGTATGCGTGAAAATGATGTTATTGAAAATGATCAGGAAAAACATAGGATTAAGCAAAAACTAAAATCTGAAAATTTTAGTAAATTAGTATTGAAAACGGATAATCCTACACAGTATGCATGTTTGTAGGTTTACTAGTTACAGAACTAATAAATACCTATCCTAGGGCAACCGCCCGAAACTGGTTGAGGGCGTTGAGCTAGATTGGTATTTATTAGTTCTCTCTCTCTCCTCTCCTCCTCTCTCTCTCTCTCCTCTCTCACTCTCTCTCTCTCTCTCTCTCATCTCTCTCTCTCTCCTTCCTGTGTTGTGTTTCCCCGCCGCGGTGCCTCTCTCCACCCCCACTAATCCTCTACAGCCATTGCTGAAGCAGTGCGACTGCTACAGGCAGCCTGTGCCCTTCTTCATTGAAGACTGTCTTGAATCATCCCTTACACACCCACCACGCTTCCCCCCCCCTCCCCCCCCCCCCCCCCCCCCAAAAAAAAAAAGAAAAGAAAAGAAAAGACCACAAAAAACTTGAGGAACTAGACGTGTGTTATACGTAAAAAGTCCTTGATATGTGTGGTGTGTGTGTTGTGTGTGTGTGTGGTGTTTTGGGGTGTGTGTGTGTGTGGTTGTGTGTGTGTGTGTGTGTGTTGTGTGTGTGTGTGTGTGTGTGTGTGACTTTCATCCTTCCTTGCCAGACTGAGAACTAATCCTCGGATACTACTTGTGTGTGTCATTATGTTTTTAAACAATAATAACTATCTTTTCACATCGGCACCTATTGTTGACAGTCATCACCGTAGGCTGTGCTGAAACATTTGTGTTCTACTCACTTACTATCGAGACCACTCGTGTTACTAAAGGCATTTCGCCCCATGTTTCAGAAATGACTGAACTGTGTGGCTCATGAATCATATGTGCCTTCACTGAATGTCAGACTAAATTTGTTTCTAAAAAAAAAAAACAACTTTCTTATACTTGCGTTCGTGGATGTGACTGTTTGGGAGAACGTTCCATAAGTGCAACGCATTAAATTTTATGCCAAACAGACTTGGACCTATAGACAATTTAATCTGATTATCACATATATATGTGAGTTCAGATACATATGAGTTGGAGATTCTGTGCGTGCAACATACAGGAATTGTGTTTTTTAGTCTACAGTACTTCGTCCTGTACAACCTGACAGCAATTAGTTGTGTGCACATTAAATTGTAAGTGCATTCCCAGTCACCTATTTCCGAACCACTGCTGTGGTATCTAATCTACCAGTTTGTTTGATTGATTTTTCTTGTTTTTTGTTGTTGTTGTTATTGTTGCGGTTTGTTGTTGTTGTTGTTGTTGTTGTTTGTTGTTTTCATCATTTATTTTAGTTTTTTATACGTGTCCTTTCTTCCCCTTTCTTTTTGTTTTTTCCTTTTACTTTGCACTCAGGACATAAAATGACCACAAACCAGAACTCATGGCCATCGAAAGATGGACTGAGAATTTGCCATTTAAATATCAAATAGAGCAGTCAGTAAGATCTCTGATATCTCGACCCTGATATCGAACCACCAAAAGCCATTCCATGTTCTGGTCTCTCCGAATCAAGACTAAATACCTACATTAGTGATAAAGATGTAGCAGTCCCAGGTTATAATATCGTTCGAAAAGACCCTACTAAAGACAAAAGACAGGTCTTCTAGTGTATGTCAGTGAATCTCTCAACTTCAAGAGACTTTCCCACCTAGAACAGCATGACGTAGAAGCAGTGTGGATACAAATCACACTGAACAAATCACGATCCATTTTAATCGGTTTTGCTATCGAACCCAGCAGAAACTGCGTCCATCATAGTAACAAATTTATCAGTCCAGCTGACTCAGCTGGACTGATAAATTTGTTACTATGATGGACGCAGTTTCCTTAGAATGTAAAGAGATTGTTTTTTTTCTCGGCGACTTCAATGTAGATCTTTTGAAATAAAAACAGCCAATGGAGCCAAACGATAAGTGTGTTGAATTTACATCAGATTATCAAAACACCCACCAGAGTAACACCAACTCAAAGACAATCATTGACCATATCTATTCTCAAATGAAAATAACATACTAGAAGCTGTGTACCAGTCTTCTTTTCTAGTGATCATTACCCAGTGTGTGTTACATGGTCTAAACATGGAGTGAAAATCCCAAAACCAGGCCACAAAACCATAACCTATCGTTGCTTCTCAAATTTTAACGAACAAAACTTTTTGCTTGATTTAATGAACTCAGAACTTAATACTGTATACAACATTGCTGATCCAGATTCAGCGATTGACTTTTGGATCGAAATTTTTACAGAAGTCTATAACAGACATGCTCCTTTAAAAACAATCAAGTAAAGCATATTCCCAAACCACCGTGGTACACGAAAGAATTACAGGAGGCATGCTACCTTAGAGACCTTTTGAAAGAACATGGCTGTGAAGAAGAATCAAAAATCACTAAGAAATGTAATAAACTCTCAGAAGCGCAGGAAAAAAACAAATACTATCACGAGTTATTAACTTCCAAACAAAATCCAAAACTGGTTTGGCAAGCTAGCAATAAACCAGCTTAAACAATAACAGTTCTTCTTCAAAATCAACTGTTATCAAAGGTATTTCTGCTGAACAACTTAACACTCACTTCTCTACCATTCCAGATACAGTTGTTACTACTGATCATTCAAGCTCTAATGAACTTAAAGAACTCCATCAATTTTGTCACGAAAAAAAAAAATCACGTCTGCACTACACATTCCACTCATAACTGTGCACGAGGTGTATCAGTACCTACTTCATCTCAAACAGTCAGGAACACGGGGACTAGATGGCATAGATGGCAAAATTCTGAAACTCTCAGCTCCAGGTATAACTGACACGTTAACGTATATCTTTAATCTGTGCATAGATAAAAGCTATTTTTCCTAATGCTTCAAAAAGCAAAAGTTATACCCATTCATAAATCTGGTGATAACACTGATCCTACAAACTACAGACCAATATCAATCTTATCTATCCTTTCCAAACCTCTAGAAAACATTTAAATAAACACATCCTTCATCACTTCAACAAGTACGATTTGCTCCATCCCCGACAGTCTGGTTTCAGACAGAAACATTCCTGCCATTCTGCATTAATCAATCTTGTAGATGTGTGGCTTAATAATATTAATAACAACAGATATTGTGGTGTCTTATTCGTTGATTTTAAAAAAGCATTCGATGTCATTGACCACAATCCTTATTCGAAAACTGGAGATATACGGTCTTTCAAAATCCGCCCTTATCCTTCTAAAATCATACATCACAAAACGACAACAATGCGTCTTATCGGGGACGGCTGTCTCTTCTTTAACAACTCTTAGTATGGCATTCCACAAGGCTCCATTTTAGGCCCGCTACTCTTCTCAATCTACATTAATGACCTACCCCTACATGTGAGATCTACATGCGACCTCTTTGCAGATGACACCACAATTCACACCAGCCATAATGATCCTTCCAGTCTTTCAAAACATTTGCAAGAGAGTACCAACGACCTTGTAAAATGGACCGAACTAAATCATATGTCACTTCACCCTCAAAAAACAAAACTGATGTACATTACTACTAGGCAAAAAAGACAAAAGCTCACCAATGATTTCCCTCCTATACACCTCAATAATGTACTTGTGGAACAAGTCACTCATCATAAAGTATTAGGACTAATAATTGACAATAGTCTCAGCTGGAATCCCCACATAACGTTACTATGCAAAAGCTCTCCCAGAAAGTCTATCAGCTCACCAAAATCAAACACTTTCTTGACCTTCATTCACGAAAACTTTCTTCCATGCTCATATTCATCTCATGTTGATTATGCATCGACAATATGGGATTCTGCAAGTGCAAAACACACTAAAACCATTGTTCAAACCTACATAAACGAGCGCTCAAACTAATCATTCTGAAGAAAACTAGCCTCGAAAGCTCTGATTATAAACATCTTCACATTCTTCCATTCAGCCAGAGACTCAAATACAACAAAGGGCTAATGATGCACAAGATTCTGACCGGGAATGCTCCAACAACTTTAATGAGACGATTCTCAAAAGTCTCGTCGAGAAACTCCCACAAACTCCATATCCCAATCCCTAGAATTGACCTATTTAAATCAAGTCTAACGTACTCGGGAACCTCTTTGTGGAACTTCCTTCCAGAATACATCAAACAAATCCATTGTACCACAACTTTCAAAAACACTTACCTTACCCATCTTCTGCAGTAAAAAAAAAACAAAACAAAACAAAAAAAAACAAACCCATAAGTAATACCAAGTAATCTCAAAAGCAATAAATCATCCCATTTTCATGTACTTAGCCAATTTGTCTTTTCTAATTTTTTCTTCTTCTTTTTTTTTTGATGTATCAGGTGGAATGTGCTAGCAAAGATTTCCACTTGTGCCTGCAATTGTTCACTATTTCTACTTTTGTGTTCAGAGTTGCTAAGTATGGTTTGCTTAATATTAACCATTTTTCTCTGGAACAAAGGTTGCATTTTTTTGAAATATTGTTGTATGGTGTTGCTCTTTTTATATTTTCCATGATATGCTGTAGTCTATTTTTTTATCTTTGAGTTTCCAAATGTATTTACTCAGTTCTGTTTGATTTTTGTATTTTTCATTTTAAATGACTGTTTATGGTTTGGGGTATCTGGTTTTGAAAGTGTTTTCAGTAATCCCTATGTATGTTTCTTTTTCATTTTCTGATGTTACCGTAGCTTGGTATACAATATTACTGTGAAGACTTTGTTGCTTAGGGGCACTGTTCTTTTTGGTGCAGTTGCAAGATGTCCTTTTAGCACCTTCTCTTTTGTGTTGCTTTCATTTTGTTAGATGAGTCAATTATGTTTTTGAGGTTGGGCATACATGAGTATGATAGTTTAATGGTGTTTTTGTTGAATATTTTGGACAGTTTGTGTTCTTTTGGGAATGATGTTGTCAAGATTTTAAAGAATTCTTTTCCTACATTTGTTTTTACTTGTCCATCATATGGTGGGTTGTACCATATGATCTTCCTTTTTCTGTTTTTTCTTATTTCTGTTCGTGTTATTGTCTGGGCTACATTGTAGTTTGTGATTGTAACCACTTTTTTGTAATGATTCTTGGTATTCTGTTGCTGCATTATTGAATTCATTTTCGTTGCATGATAGGTTGGATAGTATCTTGTTTATACCGTTGGGTATTGTTTTTAGTATAGATGGTGGGTGGTTGCTTTTGACGTTTACATAGATTGGTATGTCATTGGGTTTTTTGTATGGTTTGTACACATTGTCATTGAGGTCTAATGTTATGTCTAAGTAATTCACTACTTTTTTATTTGCTTCTATTGTGATTTTTAAATTGTGGTTTTTGAAAATTTTACATAATTCTTTTTTCTGTTTTCAATGGTTCTTGGGTTATTGTTTA
The DNA here is from genome assembly GCA_018398815.1 of Conus ventricosus. Lineage (NCBI taxonomy): Eukaryota > Metazoa > Mollusca > Gastropoda > Neogastropoda > Conidae > Conus > Conus ventricosus. Next base: position 28,693 of record JAFLJL010014073.1, on the reverse strand, counting down.
ATGCAGCAAGGCCGTCATCTCTGTACAAACCGACCTGTCATCATTGTACAAACAGCTGTTTTTTCAAAGGTTGTATTCGGTGTTTGATTTTACATCTTCTATAGCCTTTTCCAAAATTATTTTGCTTATTTGGCCCAGTTCGGATTTGGATGGGTTTATTAGTCTACATGTTGGGGTGTTTTGGAAGTTGGGTTTCATAACGCTTCGAATCCCATCAGAGTCATGTGGGTTTTTCTGCCCCGACCGGCTCCTACCCAGAGTTGAGTTTGCTGCGGACTCAGTTGGGAAGACTGGGACCACACAGTCGAGTTTCATCCACTTAATGGATGCGTTTCTGAGAGTGTTGCTCAAATTTCTTGACCAACACTGCAGGTGCCTGTATCTCTCGGGCCTGGTTGACGTTGGGATATATTATGAAAGGAAGCGTAGAGTACAGCCCTGTCGTAGTCTCAGACCGAAATGGAAATCCGTAGCATCATCTTAATCATCCTCATTCTCATCGATCAGCATAAAAAAGTCTCAAATTCTGTGGCCCTTCATGCCCTGCTCTCATGGTGACCTCAGTTTCGATGTCCTCTCCACGTCTGTGGCCTTGGTTTGGTTCTGTCGGGGTCACTGGTATCGGCGAGTCCATGGGGGCTGTCGTTGGACGGATGTGGTGGCGCCCTCCAGAGGAGAGCTCACTCACGCCGGCTCCGCGACTAAGCAATTATTGTCGTCAGTAGGGGGCTTAGTAGGTGGTGTCCTGCATATGTTAGATCAGAACAGGCGCCACTGAACACCGCCGGAGTGACTCGGCGGCAGTGCAGTGTCTTCTCCGGTGGGATGCCTCTTGGCGACTCGACATTGCCTGCCTCTTGTGGATTGCCGGTGCCTGGGCTGCGGCGGGGCCGACCGAGCTGTAGCTGTGGACGGGGTGTCGGAATGAGCGGTGTGGGTGCACTGCCTCTGAGGTGACGCAGAAGTTGGGACAGCAAAAAAAAAAAAAAAAAAAACAAACAAACAAAAAACAATGACATACCAATCTATGTAAACGTCAAAAGCAACCACCCACCATCTATACTAAAAACAATACCCAACGGTATAAACAAGAGACTATCCAACCTATCATGCAATGAAAATGCATTCAATAATGCAGCAACAGAATACCAAGAAGCATTACAAAAAAGTGGTTACAATCACAAACTACAATGTAGCCCAGACAATAACACGAACAGAAATAAGAAAAACAGAAAAAGGAAGATCATATGGTACAACCCACCATATGATGGACAAGTAAAAAACAAATGTAGGAAAAGAATTCTTTAAAATCTTGGCAACATCATTCCCAAAAGAACACAAACTGTCCAAAATATTCAACGAAAACACCATTAAACTATCCTACTCATGTGTGCCCCAACCTCAAAAACATAATTGACTCATCTAACAAAATGAAAAGCAACACAAAAGAGAAGGTGCTAAACGGACATCTTGCAACTGCACCAAAAAAGAACAGTGCCCCCTAAGCAACAAATGTCTTCACAGTAATATTGTATACCAAGCTACGGTAACATCAGAAAATGAAAAAGAAACATACATAGGGATTACTGAAAACACTTTCAAAACCAGATACGCAAACCATAAACAGTCATTTAAAAATGAAAAATACAAAAATCAAACAGAACTGAGTAAATACATTTGGAAACTCAAAGATAAAAAAATAGACTACAGCATATCATGGAAAATCATAAAAAGAGCAACACCATACAACAATATTTCAAAAAAATGCAACCTATGTTCCAGAGAAAAATGGTTAATATTAAGCAAACCATACTTAGCAACTCTGAATACAAAAGTAGAAATAGTGAACAATTGCAGGCACAAGTGGAAATCTTTGCTAGCACATTCCACCTGACACCAAACGACACCCATCAAATGGATCTTCTATATTTACCCATGATACGATTAGGCGAAAAAGATTTAAGTACGCACTCACAGTTATTGACATAGCTTCAAGACATAAAGATGCGGAACCATTAACACAAAAGAGTGCTTCTGCTGTTGCTGTTGCCATACAACTGATATATCAACGAGGCCCACTAACTTATCCTCGCATGATTCAAGTCGATGATGGAAAAGAATTTAAAGGTCGAGTGAATCAATTATTGTTAAAACATAGAGTAACCATTAAAAGGGCATCCCAGGAGTTCACAGATCGCAGGCTTTAGTTGAAAACTTTAACAAACAGTTATCTGAAAGACTTTTTTCCTACCAGTATCACAGAGAGCTGATTGACAATTCTCGCAACACAGAATGGGTTAGAAGACTGCCCTCAGTTTTGCGCGCAATGAATAATGAAGAATTTAAAGGGCTAAAACCAGTACAAGCAATCAAAAAACAAACAATAGATGTTGTTGAAGGAGATTCTTCATCCGGCAAAACTATTGCATTTGGTTTGAAAGTAAGGTACCTTTATTTACCGGGGGAAGCAGAAGGGGACACTTGCATCAGGGCAACAGATCCGGTTTGGAGTGTTGATCCATATGAAATAAAAAGAATTGTAAAAATGAATCCGCCCGTGTATTATTTACGAGAAACTGACACAACAAAACAACCAGCTCCTCAAAGATCTTTTGTGAAGGAAGAACTGCAGATAATCCCACCAGACACAGTTCCAGTTGCTTAATTAATTTTTAATTTACATAAAATATATTTGAGTCTAAAATGGAAGCTCAGAAGGAAGCACAGAACGAAGCAAGAATGGTAAAGGAAGAGACCTTGAATCATTTAATGGGTGTTCTGCTATTAGGGGAACATTTTCGAAGATTAATCAATGCATGCTAAACCATCTAGATCACCTACAATCCAAAATCCCAAATTGGGAAAAAGAATATCTTGAAATAATAGAAAAAATTCGAGCACATCAAGCAAACATGAGAAAAGATATAAATGAATTGGATGAAGCTATGATTGATCTTATAATAAAAGTTGATGAAAAAATATAAACCCCCCTGTTTATGTGGCCCTCCAGTGCACGATTGCATATGAAAACTCTGGATTAACAAATGCTCGTTTAGTGTTTGTTCTATCTAATGACTTCTTTGTTACAACAGTTGTGTTGATCTCATGTAGATTAGATCGTAGTTTTACGTTGTCATGATGAAAAGTCTTATTGTCAAACAATGCTTCTTTGTAGTTGTCATGTGATATGTTTGACTGCACAACACTGCGAGATATTCCTTTTGCTTTCTTAATGGTTTTCTCCTGGCTCGAAATACTGTACATTTTCGACCTTAACCCAACAAACTCCTTGATCATCCCTCCAGATAATTCGTCCTTCATCTTTCCTAAAACCTTCTTATTAACGGATGAATGCAAAGGCGACTCTTTAGGATAATCAGATGTATCGTACCATCCCGCATGCCCTTTAGCTACTTCTAATTCCATGTCCTTATAGATGTCTTCAGTAGGGATATCTATAACAAAACTGTCTGTATCTGTGTAAAGTACTCTGGACTCAGGATACGAGGGCTTTAAAGTAGTCATAAAGAAATTCTAACATCAAAAGCTTGATAATTCTAAAACAGTAAACCCAATAAAAACGGGTTTGTCCAATTTGACTTTCTTTTTTTTCATCATTATGCCAAAGAGGTGATCATGAAATCTTCTAAAGTCCTGATAATTAGGTTTTGAAGTCAGCTTAATTGCCTCGTTCTCTTTGGTGACCAATCTGACATCTTTACGCTTGTGCGGATTCTCCATGGTCTTTCCGAAACAGCTGTTGTTCATCAGCTTGAAAAAGTCTTTTTCTGAAGTATCTGTGGATTTAGTTCTAAGATCAGTGTTCTTCATGATGTATGGTTTCATGAACTGTTCTTGATCAAAAGCAATTATACGATGAACTGCTGTCAACTTCAAACCATGTCTTAAATAAAATTGTAGAAGTCTGTAATGACAGACATAATTTTTTTTTGCCTCAAAGATTAGGCACAAGTTCAGGTGGCTCTCTTGGATTCATCTTTAGACTTTCTGCTGCTAATGGATAGTCATTATGTAGGTCATGGAGTTCATGAGGATATTCTAAGTCAACTTCCAGAATAAGACCTCTTTTACGATCAGCTGTAAGAGTATGCAGTTGTTCTACAAATTCTTGAATGTTTTTAATACCGCCAGTGTACATTTTAAAGTTACGTAATGGAAGTGATTGCGCCATAGCCCAACCATACAGATTGTTTGCATCTAAATACATGAGATAGTTGGACCTTTTACTTGGATCATAATCATCTAAGTATTTGTTGTTTGCTTTACAGTAATGATGCGACGCCATACTAATTCCTCCCCGCAATCCGTTTCAATCATCTGAACCATTGGTAAATCTGACAATAAATCAATCTGTACTCCAGTATCTTTTAAGAAAGCATCCCAACTCATCCCGGGCGCAGAAATGTAATGCGCAGGATCCAGGCTATAATGTTTCATGCAGGTCTTTCTATAATTTTCAAAGACGTCCGCCAACAAACATGTATCGGCCATCAAGTAAGAATCATGATAGTCTCCCATCGTTTTTACAATCTAACTTCTGCCACGCATCTTGAGCATGCTGGTAATCAGAATCACTGATGTCCTTTCCTCTAAGACTAGAAAAGAACGCGCCTTTAGGTGGAAGTGTATCTTCGTCAAACCTTTCCCAACTGTTCATGTACTCATAAGGGTAAACACCCTTTCTAACAAGAGTTGAGTCAAAATATTCTTCTGTTATTGGGCAGGACTTTAAAGACATAGCCAGCGCCTCTAATGATCCCATCAGGTGTTGCATAGAGTCATAAAAAGACATGTTATTTAAAGTGAAACACATGTACTTTTCTGATGACTGTGCAATGCATGCTACCCTGAAGGCGTCGGTTACTGCTCGCATTATAAGATGAGAGTCGTAACCTCGCAAGTTGTGAAAGAAGATGGGCAGCTTCCATGTCTTAGGATCAAACTTTAGTTGAAGATTGCATTTACTGTGCGCTGCTCCTCTGAACTTTCCGCTAATGTGATCATGGTCTCTTACTGTTGGATTCTCTGCGTCTGATGAGAGACCTAAACCGCAAATCCAACAATGTGTGGCTGAGTCATACTGTTGTTGGTCTTCAGGAGTCATAATAATGTCTGAGAGATTCAGATTATTAGAACAGGCGTTACGCACTTGCTGCATGCGGTCTAAGAATGTTTCTGCAGCATCTGGCCCTCTATACAATTCTGGTTCTGAATGGACACCATCCGACCTAACAATGATGAAAGCAAATGAACAAATCTGATGATTGCTCATTAAAGCTTTGTGTCCACAGACCCTGCACAAACCATACTTTTTGCGGGCCAGAAAAGGTATGGACAGAAAAGTGCGGTTACCCGTCTCCACAGGGTCCGCATAGTTCTGCCGCTTTGCAAGTGGCGGTGACAAGGAAGCGCAAGATTTTTCTGCTCTGGTGGTGGTACAAAAGAAGATCTATAGCATCCAAACGACGTTTTTGGGTGCACCCAATTTGTAAAGATCGGGGAGCACGCAAATCACGACCTTTTCTGCCCGTACAGACCAGAAAATGTCTGGCATGCTTGACGCCCCCCAGATTGTGCGGAACAGGAAAAAGTCTGGCCGTAGCGGACTGGCTGCTGTGGACAAGTCTAGTAGTAAAATATAGTGTTGAACGCAACCGCACTTTTTCTGTACGGTCTGTGCGGGGTCTGTGGACACAAGCGCTAAGACTGTTTTTGGAAGTTTCTGTGGGGTTGGCCCTTCATAAGGAACAATAAGCGACTCGAAGTCTGCGTAAACTACGTATGGACTTGTTTGCAGCCGTTTCCAGTTCTTAAAACTAACTTTAGATCTGGGTGGGGGTTGTAATTAGTTCTGTATTACAGTCTACAGAATTTTTACAATGTTTTATAGGGTTTCAAGCGCGGGCTTTAAAGCTTTGGGAATTCTTTTTAAAACCCTTTTTCTACAGAATTTTTGGGTTTTCCCCATGATTTTTTAAAGGGTTTTGGCCGCTTTAAAGTCTACCCCTTGCCAAATCAATTTTAATGGGGTTTTAGCCCTGCGGGATGAAAACATCATAGAAAATTTCCAAAAATGGTTTTTGGGCCCGGGAAATAAAACCTTTTTTGGGGCTGTCTTTAACACTCTAATGGGCCCCAAATTTTGGGTTTCCCTCACCCCCATGGTATTTTTTAAACATTTTATTGGTTTGTTTTCTTCAAACTATAATGGAATCCGCGCAAAACGGGAAAAGGGTTTTTCCCACAAAATTTAAAAGATCATTGAGGAAGGCTAAAAGTTAATACTTTTCTGCTTTTTTGCGGACGTAATGCGCCTGAAAAGAACACCCCAAAACATAAAACATTTGCGTCTGAATTCTTTTTGTTTAAACTGCTCTTTTGCAACTAATGCGGGAGGTAGTGGAATGTGGGGACTTGCCTACAATCGGTGCTTATTTAAACTTTTTAAAAAATCGATCCTAAACTTCGCCCCCCCGACCAACCAACCCCTCTCATTTTGGCTTTTTAAAGGGGGGCCCCAACAAACGGTGAACATTCCCGCGGGCCCAAAACCGGGGTGTTAAGCCCTTTTAAATGAGAAAGAAAAACCCCTTTGTTTAGTTAAAACCCCAACTTCTATTTTTTCCTTCTTTTATTGAATAAAATGGGATTAAAACAGCTAACATTATTTTAAACCCGGGGGGTCTATTGTTATTTTTACCTGGAACTTGAAATAGCATAAAAACCTTGCCTGAAACGTTTTTTTGGGATCAATGCTTTTTGATTAATATCATTTAAAATTTTTGACAAACGCTCCCCCCTTTAAAACCCTTCCTTCAAAAAATTTTGGGGCCCTTGCCCCTTCATATATTTTAAACCATGTTGGGGTTTTTTTTTTTCAACTAAAACTATTTTTTTTTAAAATTAAAAAAAAAAAAAAAAAAAAAACAGAACAATATAAACGGTCTTTTTTGTGCTTGGACTCATAAACTAAATAAAACGCCCTTTTGGTTTGGTTGTTTTTACTGGAGCGTTTTAGAACGGGGTTTAATGTCTCTTTTCCTTTTTTTAAAACATTCCTTTTTTTTTTTCGCCCCGGTGTCTGGGTTGAAAAAAATTTGCCCTTCCCTTTTTTTTTGAAGATAAAATTTTTGTCTTTTATAGTAAACAAAATCTTTTTTAAAAAAGACTAAATTCTTCTCCGTGATGTGCAGTCACTAGCGCTTTTTTTAAATTGTCATTTTAAAACGAACAAATTTTAGCTGTTATTAGCAAAACCAAAGCGGGTTTGTTTTTGGATTTTTAGTTTTTTTTTTTTTGCAAAGCGGGAAACTTACAGTTTAATGAAAAACAGGCCAAGACTAAAGACAAACCGCCGGGGGGGTTAAAGCGGGGGCGCACCAACCCCTTTTTTTGCAAAGAGCCCCAACCTCTTTCCGGGCGATAAAAGCATTTATAGTTGATGTTCCAGTTTTAAAACCAATGTAACAGCTTTTAAAGGGGGGCAAAATTTCCCTTTCCCTTTTTTTTTTTTGGGCTGTTTTTTTAAAAAGGTCCTGCTCTGGGTTTTTGGGGTTCTTTGTGTAATGTTTTTTTAATCTTGAAGGTTTTTATTTTGGGGGTTTCTACTACCCCTTTCTTTTGGGCTCCGAACCCCTTTTGGATAAACGTGAACAACATGTTTTTTTTTAAAAAATAAAAAAAAAATTTAGTATTGTATTTTTTTTTAACTGTTTATCTTGAATATTCAGCTGCGCTCATATAAAAAAACCAAATGACATTTAACCCCGGTTTTTCGCCATCTTTTTCCCTTTTTCAATTTGAATTTTAATTTTTTTCTTTTAAAAGTTCTCCCACTTCCATGCAACTGATTTTCCCTGGCCCCTCTTTGGGATTTCCCAAAAACCCTATTTTTGTTAAAATTTAATCATCAAGTCTAACATTGTTAAGGGGGTTAAAAAATCTTTAGACACAAAGGGTTTCCTTGGAATTTCTACCCCCCCCACCCCCAAACAATTTTTTTTATTTCCCTCAAAATGCTGATAAGGTTTAAGCCCCCAAAACGGAGATTTGGTTAGGAAAAACCCCCCCTTTGAACATTGTATTTCGTTAATTTAGGATTAATAAAATTTTTTACTTCCTCTTTTTAAAGGTTCCCTTTATCTCACACAGCAAAAAAAATAAAACCCTTTAAATGGGTCTTGCTGCGGCCCCTAAAACTAAAATTCCATATATGTCTGGGCCCCGGCCCCCGCTTCTGGGAAAGTTGGGAGATGAATAAATCCCTTTTGTAATATTTTGGGGAATTTGGGGCGATAGGGGTTTCTCAATCAGCCTTGCTAAATTAGGTTTTTCTAACAACGCCAAACTCTAGCGCGATGTCAAAAAGCTGACTTTGGGGTTTGGGGTCTGATGAAAACTTTTAACACATTTTATTCATTTTAAAAATTAGTTTTATATACAAACGTCTTTTAATGCTCCCTTTAAAAAAGGGGGCATGCGCAAATTAACAACTTCCCAAAATTTTCCAAAGGGGTGGAAAAACGTTTTTCCATACGCAAAATTTTACGGGTCATACTTTTTTTTCCGTCCTTTTAAAATCTCGGGGCCCCATTCAAGTTTTATGCTTCTTCATTTTCGGGGCCTTAAACGCAAGATCAGCCCTTTCTTTTCCCGGGTTTGGGCCATAGATCAGAATAGGTTAAAAATATGTCTGCATTGTGTAAAGAAAATATTTCTTGCCCCTCAAGTTTTATAGAAATTTTCTTAACGATTGTCCGTCCCAGATTCTGGACAACTGTCCTGTTTGCATCTGTTGCTGCTTCGAGTTCTATTTTGAAAGTAAGTCGCGCAGAGCCTGGCACAACCACTTCATCGGCTCCTAGGTCTGGAAATTTGACAGTAAGAATTTGATCTGCATCAATAGTAGATGGATTATTTGGAACAATAATATTCCGTTTATTTCCCTTCACACCAAAGGGTTCTTTCAGTCTTCTATGCGGTCAAGAATTGAACCATATGTTTGCGACATTTTTATAAAACAAAATAAAAAGTTAATTATTTAAAAACATGGCGGAATTGAAGTTCAAGAAGATTATGATGTTCTTGATCCTGGAGACGACATGAGTGAAATGACCCCTTTGATACAGCATCGCTCAGCGCCCTCATTGCGGCGTGAATTAACAGAAAGTAGGCCAGATCATTTTACCAAAGTTTAGGTCAAGAACCTCCCGAATTTATAGACCCAAATGATTTTGAAGAAAAAGATGATGGCCATTTGTATTTGAAAAATCGATCAAGGAGAATCTGTTCGGCTTACAACTAAACCAGACCCATCAAATTTTAGCCAAGAGTACAATTATACAAAGACTCAGTGTGAAAGATCAAAATCGCCTTGGCATTGCTAAACCAAAATTAGATACGGATGCAGTTGCTAAACTTCAAAACACACTGCAAGAACTTCCAACAGCTAACCAAATACAAAACATGGAACTTAAAGATTTAAGTTCAACAGCGGTGAATAATAGAAGCAGAAACCAGTTTTCAGAAAAACAGCATTAAAAACAATTAATGATTCCCCGCTACAGGACAGAGTCTCCTACCCATGCGAGAAATAGCGCCCTTGATCAGCTTTGAGAAGCATCAGAGGCGAATTAAAAACAATTTAGCAAAACTAGTGAACTAATGACATATAAAAAAGAAAAAGAAAACTCGTTGAGGCTGACGACTCCAACTTAGGCAGATATAAAAAAAGAATAACCCAAAGACTAAAAGATCTTGAAAAAAGAGATCGAAAAGATAGAAGTGTTGTCTACAACCAGAACTTTTACGAACCAAGTAGCAGAAAAAGAGAAACTTCCAAAAAATTTTTATATGAAGACACAAACTAGCAAACAACCAAAAACACTGTTTAAGAGAAAGGATCCATTAGTAAGTTTTAACACCTTAGGGTTTTCAATAAATACATGGTGTGGCTATTACAGGGGGGGCGCAAAGCCCAGGCCTCCACCGCCATACCTCCTCACCGCCTGAAAACATGGGAAAAAAACGCTTGACATCTTGCGGGGGTTTTTAAAAAAATTAGCCGGTAAGCCGCAAACGCTTTACCCGAATATTGGAAGTGTCGGTTTTCTCTTTTGTCACGCGGCAAAGAGTTGGGTTTTTGGGCCCACATTTGGGCATTAGTTTCTTAATGTGGGGTTAATATTTATAAGATAAAGAGGTAAACCTTTTCCCGTTAATCCAACAACACGTTTTTTCATATTCATGATCAATTTTTTTTTTTCTTTCTTCAACGTCTTTTGGGTTTTTGGTACGGGGTTTTAAAAGGGTATTTTTTGGGGGGCACTTTTTGTTTTCTGCTTTGCAATTTCTGGGTCGAATTTATTTTTTTTTTTTCCAACTTTTTGTTCATTGCCTGCCACAGGATTTTTTTGTAGTTTATTATTTTCCATCTGGGGTCTGAGGGCAGAAGGGACATTTAAAAACCCGTACCCCCGCAAAGTCTACTTTTGATCTTGCAAATGTAAAACTTTTTGGACCCTTTTTTTTACTTGAAGGTAAAACAACTGTGAATTAATACGCCCCCAAAATTTTAATATTTTTTTGTGCATCAAAAACCCTAAAGGGTCAGTTAGCTCGACCTCGTTTGTGCTTGCGAACCTAGCAAACACCAAACGTAAGTACGAACAGAGTCGTTTATTCGTTCTATTCCTGCTTTAGTTAGGCCCTTAGAAGTGTCTAAGATAAATGTTGTCCATGCTGTTTTATGTTCTTGCTCTAGGGACCCAAGGTGAACAGTTGTGCCTGAAGAGAAAGATGTGTAAGGAGGATTCCAGTCATAGTTATACTTTCTGTGCACGCCCCAAAAATAAGGGGTGCCTAGACCATGATTAAGATCCAACTTTTGTCTAAAGTCTGTCTTGGCCTTAATATTGAATTCGTTACAGATCCTTTCAAAAGCCTTCATGTCTATTCTGTTGCTGAATGGATTAAACGGTTTGTCATTTGGCAATGGCGCTTGCAGTTCAGTCAAAATACGTCTGAAGGTGTAATAGAAATGAAATCTGTACACTGACCTCACCAAAGGATCAGGGTGATTTAAGTGATCAGCATACGACACTCCACACCCAGTTGATGCACAAAACACAGCAAAGTTTAACTGGTTCTGATAAAACTGCATCGGATGACTAAACCACACTTTCGGGATGTAGTCTTTTTTAATAGGAGGGTTAAGATAGCTCTTCAATGGAGTACTCACCTTTACTTGAAAGGCGTCAGACTGAGTCACAGAAATGTCAAGAGTATCAGTTGTTATGTTTTTAAGATTGTAGTGCGGCCCAACAGAATATTTTGCATCAGTATATTTGAATGCGCTCATTTTTATTTCGTTTAAAAAATGTTTGTAACAATAACAACTCAAGACCGTCCTTCGTTTTTAGAACATGCTATTGATAACGATTGCGGAACCAGAACGGTCGCGCTCCATGAAATATTCTACAAAGTCGTATGGTTTAATATAACTGAATCCAGGGAGAATAATAAGATTAAAAAATATAATAATGCAGGAACTTTAGTTAGCCAGTTAACAATACCTGATGGTTATTACGGGTTTTGCTCACTAAAAGAAGCAATGAGTAACTTCGACATTACTCTCAAACTTAACAATGCAAATCTAAAAACAATGTTAACATTCAAGCCTGAAGAAAAAGAAGTAGGTTACTATTTTGATAGAGAGCTAGCTAAAATGTTAGGCTTTACAACTGACAATCGACCCACTCATAGTTTTAGAGTTGCACCAAACTAAACTACTTATGAGGGGGAAAATCCGCTCGATCTTGCATTACATTCATTACTCTATGTTCATTTGGATGAGTTGAGCACTGATGAAAACTTATATGATGGAAGGCCCTCAACTGTTTTAAGAGCTCTTCCGTCAGGGAAAGCTGCATATTGCGATTATGAAATTATACAATTCCCTAATTTACAGTTTTAAAAGATTAGTTTGTGGGAGGGTCGGATCATTTACTATAAAAATCGCAGACAAATCAGGAAAAGTTGTGAAATGTGATAACCTACACATTGTTTTAGAAATAAAATAATACGTTACTAAAAAATAATGTCGCGTGGGCCAGAAGAATCAGGAGTTACATTAGCGCCTGTGAGGTGTATAACTTTAGAATTAAAAGACCTTGCAGACGTTGCGGACTTTGAACAGAATGGTGAGATAGGCGCTTTGTATGGTTTTGAGTACACTAAAGATGGTGATTATAAACGTAAAGAGGTTGGCGACAACAAAAGGTTTCCTAAACTAGAACAACTACGCAATGTAGAAGCAAATAATGCTGGCCAGTATGAATATAAAATAGTTCGAAAACCTGACAGCAAATGGCATTTAGAACCATATTTAGAATGGGACATAAAATTTGAATTCATAAGCCCATTTACATTTTTTAGCCGTCAAAAAAGTTTTAGAAAAGCATTCAACTCTGGCCCTTTACATGTAAGTCTTATGCCGGACGACAATAGTCGGAAAGAGATTGAAATAACGCCGTATGGGAAAAAACAGTACATCCTCCACAGAAGAGAAACGGTTTTAAAGGAAGCTTCTACAAAATTACAGTTCTTTCCAAGCAGAAAATTAGGAGACACGTTCACAATAATATTTGAAATTTCTGTCTTTAAAGATGTGGAGAGGGATGGGGTTGTGGGCGTTAGTGACGTCCTTATAAAAGGAATTAATATTAGCTGGCAAAACTTAGACGTTAAACGTCTTAAAGTTACCATCGTCGTTCTTCACAATGGTGAGGATATTAAGGTTATAACAACAAGCAACAAAATCAATGTTGACTTAAATAGAAACAATCTTACAGAACTGAATTGGATTAATCTTACACATTTAGGCCTTATAGGGTTTTATTATACTGAACAAGTTCTGACAGAGAGTATGATAAACATAATAACTGGATTAGATTAAATTCTGTTATAAAAACTATGGAGCAGTTAAACTTTATGACAAAAACTCCTCATTGTTCATTAATTTGCGGGCAGACGGGTTGTGGAAAAACAATATTTGTCCTAGACTTATTACAAACAGTTTATCGCTATAATTTTGATCATATTGTGATTTTCTGTCCAACACTTAAATGGAACAAAGCATATCATGATAGAAGGTTTATATGGACAGATGATGAAAATATATTTAGTTGATCCTAGCAATAAACTGAGTGAGTGTTTAGAACAGTTTTATAGACTGTTTGAAGGAACACAGACACTATTATTATAGATGACTGTTCGGCAGAAAGAGACATAGTTAAAAAGAGAAACACTTTGTCAAAACTAGCTTTCAGTGGAAGACATGCTGGGATAAGTGTGTGGATTTTATGTCAAAAATATAACTCAGTCTCTGTTCAGGAGCAGTTATGTCCCTTGATATCTTAATGGAGTGTCCTGCGCGTGCCTGTACCCATCGTCAACACAGCGCAGGCCTCCAGGGTGGTACAGGACTGCTCTAAGGGCAGGTGAAGACAGTGCTTCTCTGGTCCTCCCCAGCACCTTCGGGTGTTTCTTTTTCTTCAAAGACTCATTTGATGAATGTTTGCGCGAAAATGATGTTATTGAAAATGATCAGGAAAAACACAGGATTAAGCAAAAACTGAAATCTAAAAAGTTAGTAAATTAGTATTGAAAACGGATAATCCTACACAGTATGCATGTTTGTAGGGTTTACTAGTTAGAGAACTATAAACACACACACACACACACACACGCATGCACGCGTACATTGAGACACACACAGACACAGACACACACACACACGCAAGCCGACAGCATTCCATTTGTCACTTTACTAGTAGGCGACCGCCCAACGCAATCAGCTCGTGTCAAATTACACAAAATTACCTAGCTAGGGCAGCAACGCGTGCCAGTGATCCAAAAATCTAAGTAGCCCCCAATAATATGTAGCTGCATCCTGTTGAGTATTTAATTCATCAAGAGCAGCTTTCAATTTTGTTTCATTATCAATCAATGATTTTAATTTTTGTCCTTCTAGTTTTACTCTTTCTTCTTGTTTCACTCTTTGTCTCTTTATCTTTCTCAACTATTTTCTCTTTTTTAAATGGAATACTGGCCAAAAACTTTCAACAGTTCTTGGTGTTCCCCATGTTGTTGCCTGATCCGTCATTTTGAAACTAACTGCATGTCTCCAATAACACGAAACTATAAACAGTGTCAATACCTTTTATATGTCAATACCTTTTTATATGTCAACGCTAAGAAACAATGTCACAGGTCAAAGCAAAAGAAACAATGTCACAGGTCAACGCAAAAGAAACAATGTCACAGGGCAACGCAAAAGAAACAATGTCACAGGTCAAAGCAAAAGAAACAATGTCACAGGTCAAAGCAAAAGAAACAATGTCACATGTCAAAGCAAAAGAAACAATGTCACAGGTCAAAGCAAAAGAAACAATGTCACATGTCAAAGCAAAAGAAACAATGTCACATGTCAAAGCAAAAGAAACAATGTCACAGGTCAAAGCAAAAGAAACAATGTCACATGTCAAAGCAAAAGAAACAATGTCACAGGTCAAAGCAAAAGAAACAATGTCAATGTCAAAGCAAAAGAAACAATGTCACATGTCAAAGCAAAAGAAACAATGTCACATGTCAAAGCAAAAGAAACAATGTCACAGGTCAAAGCAAAAGAAACAATGTCACAGGTCAAAGCAAAAGAAACAATGTCACATGTCAAAGCAAAAGAACAATGTCACATGTCAAAGCAAAAGAAACAATGTCACATGTCAAAGCAAAAGAAACAATGTCACAGGTCAAAGCAAAGAAACAATGTCACAGGTAAACGCAAAAGAAACAAGGTCACGGGTCAAAGAAAAAGAAACAATTAAACGGGTAAACGAAAAAGAAAAAAATGTCACAGGTCAAACCCAAAAGAAACAATGTCACGGGTCAAAGCAAAAGAAACAAGTCCCCGGTCAAAGCAAAAAAACAATGTCACAGGTAAACCCGCAAAAAAAAAACCCAATTCACAGGTAAAACGCAAAAAAAACCCATTTTCCCCGGGTCAAAGCAAAAGAAACAAGGTCACGGTCAACGCAAAATAAACAAGGTCACGGTCAAAGCAAAAAAAAACAATGTCACGGGGGTCAACGAAAAAGAAACAATTCACGGGTCAAAGAAAAAAGAAAAAAATGTCACGGGTCAAAGCAAAAAAAAACAATGTCCCCCCCGGGAAAAAATATTCACAAAAAGCGGGCCGGGTCAAAAAACTTGCTTTGACATAGATTTTCCCTTAAAAGCAAAGCTAAGCTTTTTAACGCTGGCCGCCAAAGCCCGCTGTGCCTGTTCGCCAGGGCATAAACCCCCCCAAACCCGCCAACCCCCCACTTAACCATTAAGCTCTCTTTTTTCCCAAAACTCGGCCCCAACAGAAATTTTGGGAAAGGGCCCCAAATCATTTTTGGGGTTTCCCAAACCCCGGGGCAACCCCGACCCGAACTCGCTGAAGCATACATGGGACATGCGGGGAAAAGCGATACACATTTTGTATGTTTTGTAAAATGGGTTATTTTTTTGTTTATTAAAAAAATTGTGTATGGATTATCATTTTTAATTCATTGTTGAAGGCTTACTTGTTAAGAACAATAAATGTTTAATATTTTTTAACCCCCAAAAATTTTTATGGGGCATAAAACAAAATGAAAAATTTATTAGTTCTCTAAATTTGGGTTAAAAATTTTGAAAAAATTTTTTTCCCCTATTTTTGGGGACCCCTAATAACATCGGGGTGGAAAAACCAAAAACCCATCCTATGAAAAGGCAACCCCGCTTGAAAAAAATTGTAGATATTTTTTTAAGTTTCCCCCTTTTTAATTTTTTTTAAACTATAAAATTTTTAAATAAATATATAATATATATAATATATAAATATATATAAAATATATAAAATATATAAAATAAAATATATATACCCGTGTGGGGTATTATGAGTATTTTTTGTATAAATTTGTAAAAGTTTTGGTATGTGGGGGGGGGGGGGAAATAATATGTGTATGTGTGTCATGTAGGGGGATTGTGTACGGGTATGTATGAAATGTGGTATTTGTATTTTTAATATAAAAATATATATATATATATATATATGTTTATCCGAAAGGTGAAAACAAAACTATGAGGGGAGTTTTTAAATTTCTTTGTAAAAATTCCTAAACACCCCTAAACGGGTTTAGACCATTTGAGTTTTGGTTATTTTCCCTTAAAACAAACATTACCTCTTTTTTTTGAAAACGATCAAGTGGAATTTTATCCCCTGTGAAATATGAGGGCAAGGCACCACAAGGAACAGAAAAAAAACTACTTCTGCCTGAAAAATTTCCCCGAGCAACCAAGGGCCACGAATAACCAGCCCCAAATGTACCCTGTTAATCAAAAATAAAGGGGGGGTGCTTTAAAAAAGGGGGGGGGGGGGGGGGGGGGGGGGGTATTTTTGTGCGTGTGTGTGATGAAAACTTTTCCTTTTTTTTAACGATCGAACTTACTGAAAGGGGAAAAGAAAAAAGGGAGAGACATTTTAATTTTGGGGGGGAACACTTTTTCCACATTAACTTTCCGCTTAAGTTTTGACCCTCCACACCCACCCCCCCACAAAAATTCCTTTCCCCTATACAACTACTTCGGGCCAAAGGCCGCGGGGAATGAAAAAAATTTGCCACCACCCATCCATATAAATGAGGGTTTTCTGGGGACTCCGGGAAAAAATTGACTAAGGGGAAACTTCTTTTTGCCCGGTTAAAGATGGGAGTAAAAGGACGAAGAAAGACTAGTTTTTGGTCCCCCCCCCCCCCCCCCCCCCCCCCCCTTTCCCCCTTTAGACTCAAATCCCTTTTTTTTTTTTCCCCCCCGGGTTTTTGGGTAACGCCCATAAAGTGGTGGCGGCGCTAGAGAAGAAATTTCTAAACGACAAACGTAACTGAGGGGGCCAATGTTTAGGGGAGTATGATTCTACTTTTTATTTTTTTCCTTCCCTTTAAACGGGTGGGGGTTGAGGGGCGGGCAAATTTAGGGGCCCAGGTAGGGAAAGAAGACCCACGGGTGACAGGGGAGTTTTTGGGGGATGTAACTCATGGCGAACGAATGTCCAGGCTGCACTATGAAAATCCAGGACTGTACATAAAACCCCTTTCGGGCGGAAAGCCCCCCCCGGACGGGCCCGCTGAACTGCCCCCAGTACCCCCAACAAGAACATGGGGAGGATATTCCAAAACAGTCCCTAGGGAAAACCACACTCGACCAAATTTTACTCCCGGGAAAAGCCCAACCATCCTGCCAGAGTCGTTTATGGACACACACGGACTGGACTATTCCTATCACCCAAAGACCCCCGACTACCTCGGGGGCGAATTTAAATTTTCGGATTACTACAATGCCAACTTTCCAATTTGGGGCGGCCCTTCCCCAGCAAAAAGCCGCGGGTTTCGGTTTTTTAACCCGATACGGCACACCCCCAAGAAGAAGAAGAAGAAAACACCCCTTTTAAAACAAAGGGAAACTACTACTTTCCCCAAACCCAAACCAAAGTTCTTTGGCCCTACTCTTTTAAACCCAAAATCACAACTCTTTTGCCCCCCTTTCTGATGGTTTTTTTGCCTTCCTTTTTTCCTTTTTTTATCTTTTTGTGGCGTTAAAGTTTTTTGGGGTTAAATTGGGGGGTTTTTTTAGGGGGGTGGCGGGGCGGGCTAAAAATCTATGAAAACATGAAGAATAAGGGCCCGGGGCGGTTGTTACATTTATAAAAGAAAAGGGGAGTTGCAAAGTCTATATAAACGGGGGGCCCGGCATCATTAACAAACGTCTGTCAGCCAAGCGCTTTTTATCATCCCTAAAACCACCCCTTTGACCGGGGCCAAAACCACAAGAAAAAAAGGGAGGAAAATTTGTCACCGCCGCCGCCACCACCGCCCCCCACCACCCTGAAACCCCAGCGGGGAGGTCCAGTGGGTAGTATCGGGGAATTGGGGGGTCTTGGGCCCCCGGGAAAAAAGAGCCACATGTGGGGGTCAGGTTTGGTTCCAAAAAATCGAACCGCAATAAAGCCTCACCAAAAACCAACAATACACAGGGGGTTTTCCCAACACCGTCGAAAATGGAGAAACGAGAAGACGAAAAGCGGGGGTCGTTTCTTTCAGCGGAAAAAAGGGCCCGTTTTGGGGGGAACTTTTCCAAAAATCGCGGGGGACAGCTCGTCAACAAACTCCCATCCGCCTTTTCCAAACCAATAAAATTATCTTCGGGGGCCCGGGACGTAAACCCCCTTTTAAAGGAGGGTGTTCTAAAAACTCGGGACAATTTCCCAAACCCAACGGAAAAAAGGGCGTTTAAAAAGCGCCAGAAGGAATACTAAGGATGTCAAATTTTCCATTGATCAATCTCACAAAAATCCCCCAGAAGATTTGCAGACAAAAAAACCCCTGAAACGATGTAAACCCAGATGCTCTTACCCAACACAAAATGGGGTGGGGAAAACCGCGGTGAAATGTTTCTCCGGGTCAAGTAGACTACCATAAGCAGACAGGGACAGCGTTTTGGGGGGGGGAGGGGATTTTTCTGTCTTTTTCTTTTTATTCTTATTCCAAACCCCTTTTTCGCTTTTTTTAAATTTTCCGAATGGGGACACCC
>JAFLJL010014073.1:0-5000 GCA_018398815.1 Conus ventricosus | reverse complement strand
TGAGACATGCAACAACTCATGAGATTGATGAACCGTTGTTTGTTATTGGGATTTGCAAGGAACCGATCTTTGGGCTCACAGAGCAGCATGTCGCCATCAAAAGAAATGTCACATGCTACACTGCTTCTACTTGCTCTTCGAAAATGGGCAACGTCCTTTGTGGATGGTCCATTGACATACCCATCGAAAACCACAGTCCCACTGCCAAACGTCCTTATAACAAAATCTGTGTAATTCTGGGCGAGCTGTTTGTAGGTGGAACCACGAGACCATGTCAGAAGATGCAGAAGAAAACCCCCGTCAATCACATAGCAGACGTCCTTTGGGGGTTCAGCATTGACCTGCTTTGTTGTTGTCCAGATGTAATTTGAGAGTGAAGCTTTGTTTGCTTGTCTAGGAAGAGCATCTGAATCAAAAAGAGCAGTTGGAACGCTGCTCATCTCAAAAGCAAATTCTTCTTCAAGGAGATCCGGTGAGTTTTCGACAACTTTCACCAGTCTTTGGAACAGCTAGCAGCATGGAGTCAACATGGGTTATGTCTTCGGTCACTTTGGATGACTTGCGTTTCATGATCATTGTGACAGCTTGATCTTTCTTTTTGAAAATAACTTCTGAAAAGTTCTTCCCAACCATGCTGCTCAAAATCTCATTTCCAATGTTTTCTGCTTGGTCAACATTGACAGTGATATCAGCTTCTCGTCCACTACAAATAGATCTCATGGCAGCATCTCCAGAGAAAGGATTTCTGTCACGTAAGTATTTCAAGATGATATGTATGTCCTTCCGGTCGCGTTCCTGCCTTGCTTTGCCCACATCTTTGTGCTGCGCATGTTGTTCACTGGATGAGAATGAAACACGTGTGACAGACTGCATTGCCTCATGGATTTCTGCACATGCAGGCATACACAACAGCCACACGAGTCTTTATTCCTCCCCAATTCCCGTGCCACGCGTCAGACCACCATTGCTTTTCAAAGAGCGCATGAGAATTTGCTCAATGGCAAGGTCAGTTGAAATTCCACCCCAGAAACGATCACTTCTTCTCACGACGTGATGGCCTTTGCTGAAGAATTCATAGACAGCTGGATGACTGTTGTGGAGATCAAGCATTTGCTGTAGGTACAGCCAGCCAGACTTTGTGTAACTGTTATGTCCTGCAGCAGCAAGGAAAGGCAACATGTCATGTATATATTGCAAATGGAGCCTGAAATTGCCAGTTCTTTCTGCTTTCATTGATTTTCGCATAATGTCTATCATTTTTATGTACTGCAACCACATAGCCGCTGTTCTTTTGTTGGCTAGATGTTCCTTATGTTGTTCTAGCTTGTCAAATATCACAGCAAAGACTTCATGATTAGCAGCTTCTCCAGCAGACATGCAACCCTTCAGCAGATTGTCCAGAATGTTCTGCACGGTGTTCAAAGTATCATCACCAAGGTCTTCATCTAAAAGCTCACAAAGTTCACCATTCTGGAGTGGTAGTCCTAAAACGTCAGTGAGAGATGCATGTGTTGACACAGACTCTTCTGATTCCTCCTTTTTGGCCTCTTCTTCATCAGGATGAAACAAAATTTGAGGTAGTTGAAAAGCATCCGCCGTCAACATGAACACCTTTGGAATCTGTAGTCCTGAACGGAAGTTGGTGTAGCAGATATTGTGATAGACTGTATCACTAGCGAAACAGTCCTGTACAAACTCAATTTTTGCTCTGACTTTTTGTGCCCAAGGATCACCTCTGTTTTCACATTTACACATGACTGTTTGCTGAAACTGCATAGTCCTGACAGGCACAAGCGTGCCTCTCCCTTTACTCAAACGTTTCTCGCCTTTGTCACAGAACAAACAAAGAGGTAGCGAATCCAATTCATCACTAGTCCTTGACTGTCGTCGTTTCCGAAGAGAAGGTCCATTCTTCTTTTCCTTTAGCTTTGCTTGTATAACTTTGTTTATGTACGAGCCTCGACAACTTCTGTGCACAAAGTCGCCTGCTTCAGCGTGTATGGTATCTTGCAGATCCTTACTTACATTGTTTATGGTATTGCTGCCTTTCTCTCCCAGCGTCACCTTCTCTGCTGAAGTCTTCAATCTTTGATGGGAGATTATACAACGCATGAGGTGGGAACACCTGAGAGCAAACCGGCATAAACATCACGTTTTAATATTTGTAAGATACAGCTACAACTGATGAAGAATATGCAATACAGTGTGTTGAGCTAAAACAGAAAATTCAGAATCGTAACACTAAGTAATGGCAATAACACAGTGTAACATCAACTGTTAAATTACACAACGTTAACTAATCAAGCACTTTACAACACATGCTTTCACATGACTTTTTTTTTTTAATACAAGTGTAATACCGACACCAGAACAACATTTATAGTAAGGAATAACTAGTCATATAAAAGAATAAAGAATAAATACAATATTTACAAAAAAAACGACATCAAATTATTCCATTTTCCTGGCCTTTCGCGAAGCTACACGCACAACAAACCATGTTTACAGCTGACCAAATTTCACGAGGAACAGATGATGCAGCGGCGTGAATGTGCAGCGGCAACTTACCGCCAGCCGCTGACTGTGGAATTTGTGTTGGTCTTCGCTCTCTGTCGCTGTCAATTATTCTTTTTCACCGATGTTGGTGAGAATTTCTTATTTCTCATCTCATCATCGAATATTGACAAGAAACATGACCTAGAAAACCTGTACTGGTAATGATTTGATTTGTAATCGACCTCATGAATATTAATGAGTTTTCCTTTTCGATGCGTTTATACGGGCGAACTGACAGAATAAGCGATGTGGACAGGGGTCAAGGCTTGCTATTAATATCAAGCACTATTAAGAAACATAACAAACACACAAATAACTGGCAATAGAAAAAAAAAGTATTCTAACGATTCTTTCCTCACTAAAATGTTCAGATGTGCTGGGGAAAGAAGGTTCGCTCTCAGCAGCAGCAGCCGACATCGTGCTTGATGAACGGTGAGCACTGGGGCGCGCGTGAAAAAATGCCTCTCAGTTTTTGTTGACTTTCAAATGCATTTTTTTGCTACAAGGCATGGTGATATTTTGGTAGACTTTGTCGTGTGTGTGTGTTTGTTGCCTCAAATGTCAGTTGCGATCGGAATAAATTTTAAAGCAATTAGTTTACACACGATTTAAAATCTTACTGGACTTAGAGTACTGAGCGCCGCGGCCTGTCCAGCAGCTGTGCAGACGCTTGCCGGCTGGACTGGAGGAAACCAGCGGGGGATGGTGTTTAGATTTTCCGTCAACAAACCGTCACTGCCGTGTCAAACAACCGTATTCCACTCGCAGGAGAAGGTTTTCCAGCGTATAGTAGTGTGTCGCCAGCTTTCAGTGAGCGGTCTGTTGTTTACTAAATGCGCACGTGCGCCACGCGCTCTCCTCCGGCGGCACACGATCCTACTTCAATGCTTGTTGTATGGCAAACTAATCGTAGATGGTTGTTGTATTTGATTGTTTCTGATTTGTTGCACGTTACTTGTATCAGTAATATAGAAAAGTAATTGATAATGAACAAAAAAAGGTATGTTTGGTTACATTTATTGAACAGTATTTTCTACTGCTTCTATTATGCACTGCACATGTACAAAACTACTGTTATCATCACATAGAAGTTGATCGATGATTAAAACAAGAAATAAAACGGAAAAAAAAACGGAAAAACGTTCAGTCTGCATTACAACTGTTTACAACATCAATAATTTTTAGTAGTAGACTACTACTACTCCTACCATTACAACTGCAACATATTTTTTTCCTGCTTTTGATTGTTTCCGATTTGTTACATGCTGCTCTACCATTCATGTACAAAAGAAAGGGATAATGATTTGAAAAGGGTATGTTTGGTGACATTTATTTATGTACTTATGTGCATGAAACTACTTTTACCACCACAAAGAAACCAACGAACAATAAAAAAAAAAAATACATAAAACGAACACACAAATCTTCTCAGCAGAAGGTGTCACACTTTTGCATGAAGTGTCGCATGCGACACTTTGTGCAGTTGCGACACATTGTGCCAAAAACAAATGACCCTTTCTGTACAGTGATTCTTTTTATTTTAGCAAGAGCAAGATGGACGACGAAAGAACGCGATTTGTGCCCTATCTTCATGAAACGAGACTAGTGATGAAAAGGCTGCTGTTCTCAAACAGCTTGCTGAAGGCCATTCCTTGCACTATGAAGTCATAACAAATCATAACAATCTTGTTATTGGCAACTTTATGAGCATGGGACGACTTTACGGGCATCAAAGTCCTTCTCGTATGGTCGCCGGCGACTTTATGGGCCGGCGACCGTACGGGCACCGAAGTCCCTGCCCATATGGTCGCCGGCGGACTCTGTGGGCCGGCGACCATTTTGGGCACCAACATTCCTGCCCTTTATGGTCGCCGGCGACCATATGGCCGGCGACCATATGGGCACCAACACCCCCCCCCCCTTCTCTCTACTCTCCTTCCCCACTCTGAGCAACACGCGGAGATTTCATTTACATTTTTGTGGAATGACCCGTCCACACTCACCCCCCTCCCCTTCCCCTTCTATCCCGTGAAACAAAAGCGCGACTCCACTGCCGTGCCCCCCCTCCCCCCCCCCCCCACTCTCTTCTCTACCCAGTGACACCGAGGCAATCGCCAAACCTCCCTCCTTCTCCCAATCCACCCCCCCCCCCCCCCCCTCCCCCCTCCACGGACGCATACATTAAACTGGCCGTGGAATATGCCGATTAAGTTCAAACGGTTCCCGAGGCGACTAGCGATACGACTAGACCCCTCCCCCTCTCACCCCTGAGGTATGAGTAACAGGTTGTCAAACTCGAATTTCGCAGTTAGAATCCATATATACCAGACACACAGGGGATAACTTCACTGACCCCTCAAGACTGCCTGTAGACCGGACCAGTAGAAGACAAAGGAGAAAAACTAGAGAAGTCGTAGGAAAATCCTGGCCTCGTTGATCTCCAG
>JAFLJL010014072.1:0-2500 GCA_018398815.1 Conus ventricosus | reverse complement strand
TTCTTCTTCTTCTTCTTCTTCTTCTTCTTCTTCTTCTTTCTGAATAATTGAACCCCTATCTAAGTGATACGAGTTGCACCGACGATGGTAAATCAGTAAATGAGCTGAGCAGCACACCCCTTCCCCCCTTCCCTCTCTCCTCTCTCTGTCTCTGTCTCTCTCTGTCTCTCTCTGTCTGTCTGTCTGTCTGTCTCTCTCTCCCTCTCTCTCTCTCTCTCTCTCTCTCTCTCTTCTCTCTCTCTCTCTCTCTCTCTCCTCTCCTCTCTCTCTCTCTCTCTTTCTCTCTCGCTCTCTCTCGCTCGCTCGCTCGCTCACTTCGCTCGCGCTCTCGGGCTGAGGCAACATCTTCTTTTCCCATCAGAACGTTCAGCTAATTAAGAGTTAATTGACTCCCAATTGCCGGTTTCTGTTTACGTTTCCCTTCAACGGCTCCCATAGCCTTTAGGATGTCTGTTGGTCTGTTGGCTGCCATAGCCTTTAGGATGTCTGTTGGTCTGTTGGCTGCCATAGCCTTTAGGATGTCTGTTGGTCTGTTGGCTGCCATAGCCTTTAGGATGTCTGTTGGTCTGTTGGCTGCCATAGCCTTTAGATGTCTGTTGGTCTGTTGGCTGCCATAGCCTTTAGGATGTCTGTTGGTCTGTTGGCTGCCATAGCCTTTAGATGTCTGTTGGTCTGTTGGCTGCCATAGCCTTTAGGATGTCTGTTGGTCTGTTGGCTGCCATAGCCTTTAGGATGTCTGTTGGTCTTTTGGCTGCCAAAGCCTTTAGGATGTCCTGCTGTTTCTCCCTGCCCTTGAGGGCCCCATACCCTTTTTTTTTAAAGAGTCTGTTGGTCTGTTTCCCTGCCGTTTTTTCGGGGTGTAGTTTTCCTTCTGTGTGTTTTTTGGGCGGGCTGGCTGGCTGTTTTGTTTTCCCCTGTGTTTTCGAAAGGAGGCGGGGTTCCCTCTCTGTTTGGTACGGGTTTCCCTTGTTGTGTGTGTGTGTGTGGTGTGTGTGGTGTGTGGTGTGTGTGTTGTGGTGTGTGTGTGGTGTGTTGTGTTGTGTGTGTGTGTGTGGGTGGGGGGGCTGGCTATTCTCTGTGGTTTGTCGGTAGGCGGCTGATTTCCCTCTGTTGTGGGGGGTATGGCGGGCTGATTTCCCTCTTTTTGTTTGCGTTGGCGGCTGATTTCCCTTTTTGTGTGTTTTGTTTGTGGGGTGGCATTTCCCTCTTTTGGTTTGTCTGTATGCTGGCGATTTCCCTCTGTGTGCGTATGGCGGGCGTTTTTTCCCTCTGTTTTCCCGGTAGGTGGCTGTTTCCGTCGTTTTTTTGCTGGGGGCTGGCTGTTTTCCCCTCTGTGTGTCTGTGTGCGGGCAATTTTCCTCTGTGCTTTGGGCGGGCTGATTTTCCCTGTGTGTTTGTCTGTGGGGGCGCATTTCCCTCGTGTGTCTGTGTGGCTGGCTGATTTCCGTCTGTGTGTTTGTCTGTATGGCTGGCTGATTTCCCTCTGTGTGTTTGTCTGTATGGCTGGCTGATTTCCCTCTGTGTGTTTGTCTGTGTGGCTGGCTGATTTCCCTCTGTGTGTTTTTCTGTATGGCTGGCTGATTTCCCTCTGTGTGTCTGTATGGCTGGCTGATTTCCCTCTGTGTGTCTGTGTGGCTTGCTGATTTCCCTCTGTGTGTCTGTGTGGCTGGCTGATTTCCCTCTGTGTGTTTGTCTGTATGGCTGGCTGATTCCCCTCTGTGTGTTTGTCTGTGTGGTTGGCTTACCTCTGTGTGTTTGTCTGTGCATATGTGTGGCTTCTGTGCTCGTCTCTCTTGATTGTATGTGCCTGTGTTTTTCTGCCTGGTTTGGTCTGTCTGTCTGCCTGGTCTTTGAGTCTGGGAGTCTGTCTGTCTCTCACGGTTGCCTGTATGGTGGGCTGGCTGAATGTTCAGTGTCCATCGGTTTTGTTTTACATTGCGTGTCTATCTGTCTGTCTGTGCAGTGTGCCTGTTTTAACCGTCATGTGCCGTCTCTTTGTTTGGCTTCTGTCTGTGTCTGTGTCGGTCTGTTTGTCTGTCTAGTTACTCCGTGGACTTGTCTGTCTGCCGTGTGCGTTCGTCTGTGTTTCTGACTTGTTTTTTCTATGTACTTGTCTGTATGTCTCTCTGACTAGTTTACTTGTGGATTTGGCTGTCTCGCGTCTGTGGTGTGTGTGTGTGTGTGTGTGTGTGTGTGCGTGGTGGTGCGTGCGTGCGTGCGTGCGTGCGTGCGTGCGTGCGTGCGTGCGTGGTGCGTGTCGTGGTGTGTGTGCGTGTGTGTGTGTGTGTGTGTGTGCGTGTGTGTGTGTGTGTGTGTGTGTGTGTGTGTGTGTGTGTGTGTGTGTGTGTTGTGTGTGTGTGTGTGTGTGTGTGTGCGTGTGATGTATCTGTCTGTCTATCTGACTTGTGGATCCGCACTGAAATTTCACAGGACATTCCTCAGACCACATTGCATCTTTCGTGGAGTTTCGTTTAAATCGGTTCAAAGGATTTTGCCTGAT
>JAFLJL010014071.1:19680-27180 GCA_018398815.1 Conus ventricosus | reverse complement strand
TTTCTTTCTTTTTTTTTTTTCTCTTCTGTTTATATAGTCTATGCAAGTCCTCTCAATCGCTTTACGAGTAGACAACACTTTCGTTTGGTTCACATTGCATAGATCTCTGTCTCATGTGGATAAGACTGTGCATAACTTTTTTTCTTTTTTTTTGAATTGTGTAGAATTTTCGCGCGATTTGAAATGAACTAAAACATCGTTCTGACAATGTGCTTGTTTTGAACGTGTTGCAGGTCCGGGTGGTGCCAGTTCATAATTATATCTGTGTCTGTTATACTGGCGTTTATCTCTGTCTTTTTTTTTTTTTTCTTTTTCTTTTCTTCTGAATAACACCGTGAATCGAAGTTGGCATACAGCAGCAACGCTTGTCTGTATCATCTCACCCGTAGCTGGACGCTCCATTCTGGCTTTTTACCGTTTTTCTCTTTGATTTGGGGGTTGTAGCTATTGTGTGTGTATGGTGTGTTTATCCATTTTCTTATTCGTTTATTTATTTATTCATTTATTCTTTTATTTCTTTATTTATGTATTTATTTGTTTATCTACGTATCTATTTATTCGTTCGTTTATTCATCCATTTATTCATTCATTCATTTATTTGTTTGTTTTATTTTTTAGTTATTTATTTGTGTATTTATTTGTTCATTTTCTTTCATTTATTCATTTTTTTTTTTTTTTTCAATTTTGTTCTATTGTAATTCTAAACTGGGGAAGAGATTCTACACGGAAACAAAGTTTACTCGTTTTGCTGACTGTTGTTTGTTTGTTTTCTTTCATCTTGTGTTCCTCTCTCTCTCTCTCTCTCTCTCTCTCTCTCTCTCTCTCTCTCTCTCTCTCTCTCACCTTCCGTTATATATCCCTGTTTCTCCTCTCGAAACCCCAGCACCGCAATCCAAAGAAAGCAATCAATATCGGGTCGCCATGAAGCCACCCACCGAAGAAGACACTGCTCTGCTACCGATTCTCCTCGGCGCCCTCAGTGATGCTTGTTCCGATCTAGGCTACACCCAGTAAACCCCCCTACTGTCGACAATGATCGCTCAGTTGTGGAGCCAGCATGCATGAACATCCCTCTTCAAAGGGTTCCACCACAGAGAGTGGAAAGGGCCCTTCTGGTGCCAGCACGTCCGTCCAACGACAGTCCCCATGAACTTCCCTCTTCAAAGGGTTCCACCACAGAGAGTGGAAAGGGCCCTTCTGGTGCCAGCACGTCCGTCCAACGACAGTCCCCATGAACTTCCCTCTTCAAAGGGTTCCACCACAGAGAGTGGAAAGGGCCCTTCTGGTGCCAGCACGTCCGTCCAACGACAGTCCCCATGAACATCCTTCTTCAAAGGGTGCCACCAGAGAGAGTGGAAAGGGCCCTTCTGGTGCCAGCACGTCCGTCCAACGACAGTCCCCATGAACATCCCGATGCCGACGACTTTGACAGGAAGTCATTACGACCACGGACCGCAGACAGGAATTCGAAACTGAGGTCACCACGACACCAGAACATGAAGGGCCACAGAAACTGAGATCCTGTTCTTTTCTTTTCTTTCTTTCTTTCTTTCTTTCTTTCTCTTCAAGATCATTGAAGATAGTTAATTGGTGTTGTTGGTGGCGCCCATAATGGAGTTCCACTCTAGATATCTAATACGACAAGGCAGGGCTGTATTCTGTACTCTCTTTCACAATATATCCCGGCGTGAAACACGCCCGAGAGATACAGAAACCTGCAGTGGTGGTCAGGAGATTTGAACCATACGCTGTCAAGAAATGCCTCCATGAAGTGGCTGAAACTGACCTGTGTGTCACCGGTCTCCCCCGGTTCAGTCACAGCCGATCCATCGACTCTGAGCAGGTGCTGTCCAGGACCGAGGAATCTCACAAAGAGTTGCCTCTGACACTATTTTGTTCACAATTGAAACAAAACGAAAACACCAAATGGACAAATTCAAAACGCATGTTGATTAACCTCTCACCGTAAATGACAATATGCAGTATAACTTAAAAGTTTGTAACTTACACATTAGAAAAAGAAAACACAATCATCAAAATAACGCATAATTACAATATAATATATGTTGATATCCTATCCCCTGAATTACAACGTACACTAAAATTAAAAGCTTGTAATTCACAAATTAGGAAGGGGGGAAAAAACCCGTAACTATTGAAATAACGCAACAAAAACAGACAACGGAAATAGCAGAATACAACTAGCAAATTAATTGTGGCCAAATACCGACTGGAAGTTGTCAAAAACAACAACAAAAAAACACACACACAACAACAACAAAAAACCCCAGTAAACCAACAAACGAAACAAGTAAAGTAAATGTTGCACAGTACAAACAAGGACAGTAGCAAAACTTAAAATTGAATTTAAATATCAAACTGCAAATTGGAAAATAACAAACAGGTAAATCAAGAATAGCCGAATCAAAAACAGAAATGTAATAAAGCAAGGATATCCAATGAACGAACTATAAACAGGGGAGAGGCGAAATACACTAAAACCAGAAAACTGACTGTAGGAACGTACTGATAGAAGTAAATAAGATGTCGCAAAAAACACGAACAACAACAACAAAAAACAAACAAACAAAAATAGTAGAAACTGCAGTGTGGAAAGTTGTATGCTGGGAGCCGTCGTCAAATTACAGATATTTTCTGGATATTTTGCTTGAACGATCAGATCATTTTTTCATTCAAATTACTAGCAGTAACGGCGGCAGCAGCAGCAGCACAACAACAACAACAACAACAACAACAACAACAACAACAACAACAACAAAACAACAACAACAACAGCAGTAGTAGTAGCAATAGCAGGAGAAGTAAAAGTAGCAGTGTATAAGTAGAAGTAACAGTAGCAGTGGTGGTGATGGGGTGGTGGTGGTGGTAGTAGTAGTAGTGGTGGAAGTAGTAGCAGAAGTAGTAATAGTAAATTTCCTCAATGGATTTTATCCGAATACAAATAATTCTTGAAAATTATACAACTTCTTTGTTCGCTCTCTGCTTCCTTCTCCCTCTCCCTCCCCCCCCCCTCTTCTCTCTCTCTCTCTCTCTCTCTCTCTCTCTCCTCTCCTTCTCTCTCTCTCTCTCTCCTCTTCTCTCTCTCTCTCTCTTCTCTCTCTCTCTCTCTCTCTCTCTCGCTCTCACACATCCCCCCCCCCCCCGACTTATCATCATACTGAAGCACCTAGGTATGTACAGGATGAAGTAATGAATAGGCCTATTATTATCGCATTTGTATAGGGGAAAAAAATGACTGAAGACTAAAGGTAAAAACACAACAAAACAAAAACGTGTGAAACATAAGCATTACGCGCACATGGTTCCCGGCAGCCAATGATTCCGTGTCCTTGAGGTGTGGATTTTTAACAACAAGGAAGAGAAAAGAAAGATATACTGAGTCTTCCAAGGATTGAGAACCAGTATATCAAATGCCTTTTTCTTTTCTTCTTCTTCTTCTTTAAAAACAAAACAAAAAAAAACCTTCCTTTTTTCCAATTTTCTTTCCTCTCTCTCTTTTTCTTTTCATTAAGTTTTGTTTTGAAGAATTAAAAACAACAGCTCAAAACAAACTGTGAGTTCGAACAATGCCAACATCAGTTTCACAATATTGACGTACACAGACAGACAGACAGACGAGAGAGAGAGAGAGAGAGAGAGAGAGAGAGAGAGAGGAGAGAGAGAGGAGAGAGAGAGAGAGAGAGAGAGAGAGAGAGAGAGAGAGAGAGACACACAGACACAGACAGACAGAGACAGAGAGAGATAGAGAGAGACACAGAGAGACAGACAGACAGACAGACAGACGGAGAGAGAGAAAGAGACAGAAGAGAAGAAAAAGAAGAAGTAGTAGAAGAAGAAGAAGGCGAACAAG
Source organism: Conus ventricosus (assembly GCA_018398815.1). Classification (NCBI taxonomy): domain Eukaryota; kingdom Metazoa; phylum Mollusca; class Gastropoda; order Neogastropoda; family Conidae; genus Conus; species Conus ventricosus. Next base: position 23,309 of record JAFLJL010014071.1, on the reverse strand, counting down.
AAGACGATGATAGACAAGAAGAAGGAGAAAGAGAAGGTGAAGAAGGAACAACGTAAACAACAACAGGGAACGTGATAAACTCTGGGCTGGCAGCTCACATGGGCCATAAAACGTCTGTTATCGGATCTGTCACACATGAACACATCTTACGTCATTCATTCCAAACGCTGTATTTGTGCACTTAAATCGCTGAATAGCCTACCTCTTCTTTCTCTGTACTGTCCGGATCTCTGTGTTTGTCTGTGAATGTTCTCTGTTGTAGGTATGTGCACCAGCAATCTCAAAAGTAAAATGTACCTTTACGTACTTGTCAAAATCGACATCAATGAAATCACGTATGCTACCATGAAATCGCCCTTGTAGGCCAGATGGGCTGTAGATAAATAATTTGAATGAAACGGGCTAAAAACAAACACACACACACACACACACACACACACACACACACACACACACACACACACACACACACACACGCGCGCGCGCACACACATGTATACACACACACACACACACACACACACACACACACACACACACACACACACACACACACAAGCACGCGCGCGCGCTCTTCTTTGGCAGCAATCTTCCGGTTAATAGACTGAGGAACAACTAGGCTTAGGGAAATTAGCCAGCCGGTTATAGTTGACCAACAAGCTGACCAGCCAACCGACTAAACAACCAAACAAATAAACACCCCACCACCCCCTCCCCTCCCCCAACGTCCAATGCGTACCCACTGCTTACCACCTGAATTTCTAAAGCAGGTGAAAAAAAAAAAAAAAAAAAAAAACTTCGCCGTGATAGAACAATAAGGAAAGAAAACCCAACACCATTATCCTGTGTTAACAGAATCCCAAAGTGCGTAACTCCACGGAAGCAGGCAGTTAGACCTGCCCGGCCTCTTCTTTCTCCCTTGATTCTTGCCCAACAAATCTTGCTGACCACGGATTTTTTTAACACGCAGCATTCGGCCTTCGGATAAGGTAAGATTTAGTGTCGGAAGAGAGATCAAGGAAAATGTTAACTCCTGTCATGTCAGACAGTATCATCTATCGCACACCAAAGTATGTCTTTGTTGGTTTCGAGACCTGCATGAAATCAGTCCTGCCGATGAAGACGGTCAGTTGAAAACCTAAACTGATGATATAATAATATCCCAGCGGGCGAAATGAACTGGTTTCGGATTTATGGACTTGTGTTCGGAACATGTTCCGCTCAATCAGAGTATCACTTAGAATATACATAACCACTGAATCCTCAGTTTCTGATAAGCAAACAAGCCGGATAACACACACACACACACACACACACACACACACACACACACACACACACACACAATCTAATTCATTTTCTTTTTATTCTAGCTAATCACATAGGGCCATATTAGAGCTCTCCCGCTCTCTTGCGCTCTCTCACTCTCTCTCTCTCTCTCTCTCTCTCTCTCTCACACACACACACACACACACACACACCACACACACACACACACACACACCACACACACACACGCACATGCGTGCGGCGGGGAATCTCCGGAATCTGACAAGCAAGCGAAGAGCAAGCAAGCAAACAAGCAAGCAAGCAAACAAACAAGGAAGCACACACACACACACACACACACACACACACACACACACACACACACACTCAGAGAGAGGAGAGAGAGAGAGACGGACAGACAGACAGAGAGAGGAGAGGAGAGAGAGGAGAGAGAGAGAGAGAGAGAGAGAGAGGGGAGGGAGAGACAGACAGACAGACAGACAGACAGACAGACAGTAACTGAATAGTGAGATTAACGTAATTTTGGGATTGCGGCTCCTGGAACGCATTTCGCAGATCTTCCTTATTGCTTGCTGCTTGACTGTGTTCGTAGGAAGCGTCAGCTATACACACACTCGCGAGCGCATAAAGAGGAGAAAAGAGAGAGAGAGAGAGAGAGAGAGAGAGAGAGAGAGAGAGAGAGAGACAGACAGACAGACAGACAGACAGAGACAGAGAGAGATGGGAGGTGGATGGGGCCGTCATGACAATACGACGATGAGACCAGTTAATCCGTCTGTCTACAGATACGTTACCAAGTAAGAATATTTACCTTACATTTACATCTCACGGTCCCACAGCCTGTATTCGATCTCAAACAACTCCCCAACACCTTTCAGTCTGAAGCCCTTCAATTTCTCTTTTTAAGTTAATGATTGAAATTCATTAGGCCTACATGATTAAAAAAAAAAAACTATTCCGAATAACTAGTTCCATCGTATTATTGTGTAGCTTATGCATGCATTTTTTTAAATACTGTTTTCATTTAACGGAGTTACTCATGTTTGTATTGTTGTTTTTACCACACTTTTGTTCCATATTGATTGCTTCGGTGAGGTCAGGCTGGGAATTTTAGTACCCCTTCGGACAGAACACAGAGCGATTTTAATTTGAAATGTAAAGGATCGGCCAATAAACAAAAAACAAAAAAGAATGACGAGGAAAGAAAGTGAGAAAAAAAGTGACTGTCGTAGCTATTGCAAATGAATATATAAATGAATAGGTTTTTTGTCTGTCTGTTGGCAATTAATTAAATATATTAAACGTAGCCTAAGTGATTCCACAACCAATATAGTCACACGCAGATAGCAGATACGTCGACATCTTAATGTTTCATGCAGCCACTCTCTTACTGCAATGTTTCAAATCAACCATATAGATAGACAAATAAATAGATAAACAATCGATAGATAGATCGATGGATATGAATAGACTGATAGATAGGTAGATATCACGTTATACAAATGTCCATTGGATTGACTAAGCCACATATTAACAGACACCGTCTTCTTAACGCGTTGCAACAACATACCTTTCTGTCCACTTCCACAAATCTGCTGAAGTTCAGATAGAATCCCAGCTTTCACTAAACCAATCCACAAGACACAGCAGTACGTAAATATACGCAGTTACTGATGCCAGAGGCAAGTGAACGAGAACCATTTCACACCGCACTGCGTGCCGTTTCTTTCCGACACAGCGGTAACGCCGGAGACCGCACCACGAAGCAGACGACAAACGTGACCCCGATGATCACCCCCGCAGCTTGCGGCGTTCTGTCCTCCCATTGGTTAAAAAGATCACCGTTCCTCTGCTGGAAAGAGAATGAAACGGGCACTGCACCAAAAATTACAGTTTGTAAACGCTACCATTTTTCCACGTGGTTTTGCTTTTTCACGTTCCTTCGGTAAATGTTAAACAATTGTGTCATTAAAAAAAAAAAAAAAAAACAACAAAAAAAGTAACGAGATTTTAAAGCCTCCCCTCCCACCCCCTTCCCTTCGTCCCTCACCGTTTCCCTCTCCTAAACGAAACACATGCCCTCCGACAGGAATATTCATGGATGCTTGAACGCCCTCGCACACACACACACACACACACGCACACGCACACATACGCTCGTGCGCGCCGCGCGCACACACACACACACGCATGCGCGTGTGCGCACGCACACACACACACACACACACACACACACACACACACACACACACACACACACACACACACTATCTCACAGAGAGAGAGAGAGAGAGAGAGAGAGAGAGAGAGAGAGAGAGAGAGAGTAGAGAGAGAGAGAG
>JAFLJL010014071.1:12180-14680 GCA_018398815.1 Conus ventricosus | reverse complement strand
ATTTTTTTTTTTTCTCTTAAAGTTCAATTCTTTCCCAAAAGTCATTACTATGATGATGAAGAATTGTTAACCTGCACTTGTTTTCCCCACTACTTAATTGTTCAGCATTATATTTATATATATTATATATTATTATATATATATATATTAGAGAGAGAGGGGGAGAAAAGGATGAGGAGAGAGAGGAGAGGAGAGAGAGAGAGAGGGGAGAGAGAGTGTGTCAAATGAGTGAATCTAGGTCAGTGAAGCAGCAGCGAAGCAACAAATGAACAGCCTTTCTTATTTCAACAAGAAACGATCTTTACAAACATTACAAGAATGCGTAATAATTTTGCATTGTTGCCAAAACGATAAAGGGACAGACGCTGTTGTGGAATTACTAGGTTGGGGGGGGGGGGGGGGGGATTTGAATCGTGCCACCCCTTCCTTGCATCACTCTGACTCAGCCACAAAAGTCGCCGTGCAGGTTGCTTCAAATTCCCTGTGTGGCCACACGCCACACTTAGAATTTTGCACTGAAAAACATAGATAATCCCTTTAAGTGTTTTGAGGCCTATCATATACTTGAGCCAGCGTATAAGGTTAAATTGATAATTGATCAAAAGAACAACCCCCACCAACAACCCCACCAATTATTTCGTTGTTTTTGGGGGGATTTTCAAACGATGAAATTCAAAATCTTCAAACACATGCCTTCCCCTTAGTTGACGTTCACATTTCAGGCCTTTTCACTCACCCGTAACTCTATCTTTGCGCCAGCTCCAAGCGCCCAAATAGTCCCATTCCTTTGATTTAAATCAGTCTGCTTGGAACCACCTGGCTTGTACCTTGATGGCCATAGGAAAGAAAATAAGCAGAAACAAATTTTAGGCACAAAAAAAATTCTCAAAACAATCTACTTGTGCCAGTCTTTAAATACTCGACTCCTTTAATTAAGGGAGGCCTTGGCGCATTAATTTTTTGTGTGCAACATGTGCGTGCGTGCGTATGAGCGTGCATTCTAGCGTGCGAGTGTGTATGTATGCATGCATGCATATATATTATATATATATATATAATATATATATATATATATATATATTATATATATATATATATATATATATATATATATTATATTATATATACCAGTTTAAATGATTTTAAAATGGAAAAAATAAAAAAAAAAAAAAAGCTGTTTCGAGCGAATGCTCTCGTCAGGGTGTACAATTTGGGCACGCCACCGGTTTTATTATGGTGTGTTGTGTGGTGCGTGAGCCTCTGCGCGTGTGGCACGTGGCCTGGAGATTTTTTATTTTTTGGGGGCACGTTCAGGGGGACGTGCCAAGGGTGGTGCATTGACAAGGATTTCCATTTATGCCTGCCATTGTTTATCATTTTACTTTAGGAGTTCAGGGATGCTAGATGGGGTTTACATAATATCAGCCACTTTTCTGTAGTACATAAGTTGCATTTTTTTTAGAAATGTTGGTTGTAATGGTGGTGCTCTTTTTATAATTTTCCATGATATGTTGTAATCTATTTTCTTATTTTTAAAATTTCCCAAAATCTTTACTTATTCTGTTTGGTTTTTTTATTTTTTTTCATTTTTGAAGGACTGTTTTTTTTGCTCCCTGGTTTTTAAAAATGGTTTGCCCGTATCCTATTATTTTTCTTTATCACTGTCTTTTAGTAGCTTGGTACCGATTTTTTTGTAGAACTTTGTTATCGGGGGGGGCCACTGGTCTTTTTTGTGAATTACAAGATATCCTTTCGTCATCCTCTTTGGTTGTATTATTTTTGGTTTTATTAAAAGAATCAATTATTTTTTTTAAGGTTTGGGGCAACAATACGTAGCTTGAGGGTGTTTTTTTTAAATATTTTAGATAGTACTGTTTTTGGGGGGAATGATGTTTTAAGGTTCTGAGAATTCTTTTCCTACTTTGGGTTTTTGTTCTTCCACTATGGGGGGTTTATCCATAAATTTTTCTTTTCCTTTTTTTTTTTTTTTAATTTTTTTTTATTGCTTTTTCATGTTTTTTCTGGATTATTTTTGAAATTTTGTGTTGTGCCATTTTTCTTTCGCCCCTCTTGGTTTTTCGGCTGCCCATTTAAAATTTCTTTTCATTGATGACAGTTTAGAAAATCTTTTTTTATACTTTTAGGTATGGTTTTTAAAATGGGGGTGGATGGTTTATTTTTTTGATGCACTAGGCGGGTTTTCATTAGTTTTTTTGTAGGGTTTGTATGTATGACCCTTAAGGTTAATGTTATGTTAAATAATTATATTTTTTTTTGGTTTCTACGGAGTTTTAGGTTGTGGTTTGGGAAAAAATTTTAACAAAGTTTTTTTTTCTTTTTTTAAATGTTTGGTTTTTTTAACGTGGAAGGCCGTCATCTCTGAAAAACCCAAACCCTGTTTACCAAGTATTTTCTTATATGAGACAACATGAAAAGCCCAAAAATTCACAAGTTTCAGCTCCATCATAAAATCCCATCGTGCATCGAATGTGGCATTTCT